>JBBPOE010000143.1:0-50212 GCA_038091295.1 Tylopilus felleus | reverse complement strand
GCAACGCAAGCCATCGGAGGCTGCTGTTCATGAATTCTGTGACCTATGTACACTCCTCGCCGACCCAGGTTGGTCTTTGGTACAAGGGGATCCCAGATGTTTAGCCGTTCCGACTCTATCATGTTAATGGTTTACCTTTCAATACATCCCTTGTAATATTGCTACTTCCATCCCCGCGGTGTTGCTTGTCAAGATACGCCCTGGACAGAATTTACCAGAGACTGAAGATTTGGAGTACATAACTGTCGAGACTCATTCGACCGAGTCTAGCCCGCCTAGCACTGGCAGATTTCTATTGACTGTCCGACCAAGTTCTACGCTTCGCCGTAGCTGCAGCAGACCCAACTTTCCATGATTCATGCCGTTGAGATGTCGGGGGTTGGTCAATGATGCGTTTCGGATAGTGATATGAGAACAGTCACGGATCCCAGTCAAACCAAGTAAATATCAGCCCAATCACCAGAACCACCCGCTTCCACCCCTCTCACACGGCAGAGTTCCAATTCCCTCCCCACCACCGCTTGATCCGTTCCCCGCCCCACTCCTCATACTCAGCTCTCGTGACCCCCACGTGCTGGAACGCGTCCGTGTTCGCAAACGCAGCCATACCTCGCCACGCATCCAACATCGGATCTGCAGCCCTGACTGGGTTTCCAATCGGCATCTCGGGCGGCAATATCGGGCGGAGCGTCGCGTAGACGCGTTCACGCAGACCAGGGAACTGGGAGGGCCCACCCGTCAGGAACACGTTCTAAAACACATACTCCCAATTAGCTCAGCTCTGACGCGAGCGCGCAACACGTGTAGGGGGAAACGAAAACACAGACCTTGACGAGTCTCCCCTTTTCGGCTTCCGTGAAACGCGCGAGGACGCTTTGTAACACTTCTCCTACGCCCGCAGAGTCTACGCCTGCCATCCCAGGCGAGAAGTACGTCTCGCACACACGCCATCGTTCCGTGTTCAGATGTATCCGGCTGTGTCCTGCGATATCCCCTTCTTCATACTGAGGTCTGAACGCGGACAGCAGCGCGGACCGCTGTGAAGACAAAGAAGCGTGCGTATGCTGGGTAGTAAACGCGGGGTCGTGTTGTAATAGCTTGCTCTCGATAATCTGGAGCTGGTTGTAATCGTCTTCTTCATCCGAAGACGGTGCCGCCGTGTTCTAGAAAAACAGATCGCGTGAGGTCACGGAAGGGTGAAAAAGTCGGCTTATTGTTTACAATTTTGCGATATATGGCCCAGTCTTCGTCATCAGCCCCAAACATGTCCTCTATTAAATGTCAGATGCATTAATTCCTTCGAATCCCAGGTTGTAGCCGAAACGCACCTGCTCCAGCCTTACGTTTTTTCTTCGGCACCCTATCGTCAGCTGCGAGCGACGCAATATTTTTCATCCTCGCTTGCGCTGCAGCACTCTTCCGATCCGCAAGTGCCGCTTTCCTTCTCCTTCGATCTTTCATCTTGTTCATCAGAGCCTACAATACATCCCGTGCATCGATTCAGTGCAACGCAAAGAAGGGAAACCGACACACCTCTTGCTCCTTCCGCAGACGACCCGCCCATTCCTCGAAATTGTTCTCCCTCTCTTCCTCATCCCGTTTCTCTTCAGCCTCTTTCTCTTCCCTCTCTTTTTCTTTTTCCCGTCGCGCTCGTGCACGTGCTTCCCATCCGGCTTTTAAAAGTTTCTGTTTCTTTTTCTCTTTAAGGCCCTCCTCGTCGAGCTACGACATGTAGTCGGCATGTTAGGGACTATCCGGATCGTCCATGAAAACAAAATAAACTCACCTCCGCATCTGGTACGTCGACCATGTTGAAATTCGGTTCGTCCTATCGTTAATTTAGCCAGTCAATGTGATGTGTCGAAAAAAGGACGCATGACGCACGACTGGCTCATCCGTCCCCTCCATGTCCTTTTTGCGCGAGCGTTTAAGATCATATTCGAGCTTCTTTATCGTCTCTTGTAACGCCGCATCGTCATCAAATCCTTCCGATTGGAGCGTGTTCTACAATCACCAGCAATATTATCCATTAGTGTCGCTACAGCGTCGCGCCCAAGAAATCCCACCGTCCACTCGCGTTTATTCTCGCTACGCCCTTCTTTCAGATTGAGGAGATAATGCAAATCATTTTCCTTTTGCGTGAGCTGTGGAGATATCCAACCGTCAGCGCAGAGCAACGGGAATCAGGCAGAATACAGCGATGCATACCTTCTCCATCCTATTTTTGGCTGCTATCTCTTGCAACTTTTTTCCCTGTTCCTTCCTTTTTTCGGTAATCCTAGCTAGCTCCTCCTCTGTTTTCTCCTCGACGACAGGAATCGTAAAAGGAAACTGGACGATGCGTTCCGAAGCACGCAGGCTTTCAGGTATTTTCAGAGAGCGAAGCGTCGCAGGATAATCTTCTGCAAATTCACAAAAGTTGTGAAGCATCCACTGGAATGTAACGACAGCATGAGACGACAGCGAGCGACACAGAGGAAAGGAGACGCACGGCAGCCTGCGTGGACGTGACGCGCGTCGGAAAGCTATGGTACTTGAGCTGGATGAGTTTGAGCAAATACTCTGTGCTCTGCTGTGCGCCCCACGGTATCCTACGACGTCCAATTCAGTATGCGTCGATGCAAGTCTAAACGGACGACAACTGACCGCTTGGCTTGGCTCAATATGCCTCTCCCACTCAGGATGGGAATGACGGACGTCGACGCCGTATTGAACGAAATGACCAATCCGTCTTGGGTAAACGGCGCGTCGGGTACGATGGGGAGATGGTTCTGATAAAACGACATGACAGAGTCGATACAGTACGCCAACGAGGGCACCGAATACTGCTCAAACATGAGCTCAGACGTCACTGGAAACGTCGGGCGTCGATTCAATCCGCGTACACCACGAGAGAGAGCACGTACATGCACGCGAGTGTAGAGGCGATCCAACCCGCTCGGTCATCAACACGGGATGCTCGACGCTCGAGGCGTTGATGCCCAACTGAATGAACGCACAGTCGAGTGCGTGTTCCTGACATGACAGATGCAAGTCAACTTCGAGGCGCGGAAGGACCATGTCCACGCACCAGCGCATCAAAGTTGAGCAACACGTCGCCTTCCCAGGGCGTTTTTGCCTGTCCCTTGGCCCCGCTCTCTGCATCGACGCCATCCCCGAACAATAACAATGGTTGGTTGTACTTGCGCTCTTTGAACTTGGCGATCACGTTCGGGACGGGGTGCGGGGTGAGCGCTGTCTTGGAACCGCAGGTGGAGAATCCGAAACGAAGGTTGGACGCGCCGTTGTCGATGATGAGGGGTACGTGCGTGCCTCGGAAGGGGTCGTAGGAGTCGGGAGCGGTGTAGGTGGGTAGGACGGGCGCCGGGACATGAAAGACGTCGGGCGCCGATGCGCCAGCAGTGCCGGACATTTTCGTCAATGTTGGGACTTGGTACGCTTCTGAATCAGTAATGAAGTGAAGTCGTCCCAGGGCCTAAAAGTGGACAAGTCTGCTTCCCCGTCGTTAGTAGAGCTACCAAACAACTGATGTTGACAGGGGTCAAGAGTGTTAGATAAATGTTTCAAGTTACTACTCATGAGTACAACTACACGGCTTAGGCTACACATGTTTCCACGCCAGCGCGGTATATGTTTACAGTGATCTCATCGTATAACTCCCAACAAAGTACACAGGATACAGTGACCGAGCTCCCTCCCAATGATCCATCACCGCCGTCTCGCACTCCTCGCTCTGAAATTCTCGAATCTCTGCCTGACATTCGCATATCCCACCCTATCGACGCGATGCAAATAGTATGTCCCTCCGCCACTTCCCCATGAGACGCTCCCAGACCGATATGGCCGTTCGACGACTTCGAAAATAGCACAGATATCGTCAACCTGTGAGATGTGTGAGCACGGCAACGTGCCAAAATGCTGCACATACGTTACGTTCGGTCACTCGGGCATTGGGGGACACGAACGGTTTGAGTGAAACCACTATTGCGCCTTCCTTGAGATCCAGGAATTTCGCTCTCAATGCCTCGTTCACTAGGAAAATCGACCAGAGTATACCCCTGAGACATGACATCCTCAAACGACAGCGAATGGGACACTCACGGGATTGTTGAAATACCTTGTTATTGACCAACACCACATCCGCCGCACCCATCAGCTCGGTTACTCGTTTGCTCTTCAGCATGTCACCTTGTTCGAGCTCGACCTCACCAGTGCGTACACCCCACATTCGACATCGTTTTTGGAACTGCTTCCACTGTTGTCTGGCGACACTCGCAGGACCTTCCAAGAGCTCAATGCCATAGCTTCGACATCCTGTCTGCAGGGATGCCTGTAGCAATACGTTGCCTACACCTGAGCCGAGATCCATGAGGAGAGAAGAAGAATTAAGACCGGTTGCGGCGATGATATCCGAAGTGAAACTTGGCATTAGTTCTCCGTACACCTCGCTGGAGAATGCCTCGTAGCGACGCAAGTTTTTGACATTAGGGCCTACACACCGCTGATACGTTTCGTCCACTATCCGTAATACGACTTTGTCGGGGATTCCCCTTGAATGTGTCCAAGAGTGCAGAGCAGACATTAATTCATTGGGCGGAGCGGGAAGGAACACGTCCGAAGGGAGAGGAGGGTATTTGAGTGAACGGAGAAGCTGGTTTATACGTTCGAGGGTTGAAAGAAAGAGTGGGCCGTCGTGTCGACGGATGGCACGTTGGAGTAATCGAAGGTAATCAGGACGAGGGTCACCATTTTGTGGTTGGGGTGGATTTGGGGGTTCTGGTGGAACATCGGTGGCATTGAGTGGATCAGAAGGGTCAGGTTGCGTAATTGGACAGGGAGAAGGGGGTGGTGTGTCGTCGGGGATTGATTCATTGGGTAATGACCCAAATAACGCTTTCTGCGTGGGGCTAAGGTAGGCTACAAGACTGTTAACCGGGACCTGGGAGAATAGAAAAGATGCATACAATCGACAATAGTGTGTAGCGACTGTTCCAGACACATAATAGGGTTATAATGGTCCTTATCCTTGGGTACCAATAACATAAATCTACGAGGTGTGGAAAGCATGAGAACTGCGACTGCGTAAGGAAAATGGTGATGGCCACGCACTTTTCATTAGCATAATTATTAGGATACTCTAAATCAGCAGTTGGAGAACTCTCGACTTCGAAGAACTTATCGTCTGGGTCGTCGGGATTCCTAAAGTCTTGCATGCACGATGAGTATGATGACGAGTCCCACACGTACGTCGTAAAATACTCACAGCTTTTATACGACTTTGCAAGTCTGCACACCACGTCTGCAGCACTCACGAATCCCTCTCCGGGAGACCCGTCCTCGGTCGACCACCATTCCGTGGCAGGGACATTGTCAGGGTCAGGGGGCGGGAATACCGAGGTAGAACGTGACCTGTCGGAACGATAAATAGGCTCTTCCAACGGGACGCTCCCCTGTCTGCTTTCCTCTCTCGAAGACGACTCTGATGTGCACGTGCTGAGGCTAGTCCGTTTCTTTATCTTCTGTGGCCGGGCCACTCTCTTCGGAGGAGAGAGGAGAGAGGGAGCACGCTGTCGTTTCGATGAGGACGAAGCAGAGACGGAGGTGTCGCGAGAGGGAGAGGGGATATCCAAGTCGGAAGTGTCGGTGAGCGGGCTGGAGGGTGGTGAGAGCGACCCGGGAGAAGACGTGGGTGGGTAGGACGTGTCGGGTGGCTGACTCGAAACAGCGCGAGACTCCACTTCCTCCTGCAGTTGAATCTTCCACGCGCGTCGGGTCGTCACCTGCGCTGCCATTCGGCCCAGTTGGTCACCGTGACGGTTTGTCGGGATTCGCTCATTTGTGGCAGTGTCGCGTCCCCTCTCGCACGTGATCAAATCAAAGGATGGATGACGCCATGTGCTTGACTCTGATTAGCAGTTATGACATCCAGACCCTCCCTGCAATCATCCGCTTCTCCGTCCCCGCTCACCCTCCTCGCTGACCCGCCCGTCCGTCTCGTCGATGGCGCAGCAATGGATTATCTCCTCATCGAAGCCGTCAACGCTCTCCGCGCATCCTCAGCCGTGGCAGCAGCACGCGCCAAAAAGATCGAACAGGACATGACAGAAGCAGGCATCCTTCCTCCCCCTCCACCCCCGCCCCCTACCAAACCACAGCAGTCACACCGCGACAGCGTTGCGAGCATGTCCTCACGCACACAAGCGGTATCCCCAGACGACGAGGATGACGAAGGCGTCCGGACGCGCTTGGAAGCCATTGGGTACCACGTGGGTGGAAATTTCGTGGAGAGGTACCTCTTCCTCAGTCATCGGATCGTATTTGATCCGATTCGATTTTCCGTTTAGACTATGCCGTGACCGACCCTTGTTTGGTGACTCTCTTGACGCGATCAAGTTTGTCTGCAAGGAGCTCTGGGTATCTTGTTGGGACAAGCAAGTAGATAACCTCCGCACGAATCATCGCGTTAGTTCTTCGTCTACTCTTTATGTCTCACTGCTGACAATTTGGAGCTTAGGGCATCTTCGTTCTACAAGACAACACTTTCAAACCTATCTCGCGCATATCTTCTTGGCAGGGTCGTTCTGAAGCTCTCAAACGAGCTAAAATAGTATGTATTTCAAGGCACCAACAACTCCCTCCCCTCATCATTTTCTCGTACCCGAAGTATGTCGCCCTTCCGATGGGACTCATCCGCGGTGCTCTTGCCCGCATCGGACTTCACGGAACCGTAACAACCGAAATCACCTCGTTACCTCATTGTATGTCGACACTGTTCTGTTCTGCACTGACGTCTCACCTTCAACTGGTCGCAGGTACGTTCCAGATTAAACTGCCCAAAAACTCATAAGTCTACGTACCCGTGGATCTCTTCCATTATTACCACCTGTTCCGTGTCGTGTTAGCATACACCAAAGTGTATAGATCTTGGAGTGCTATTGGATTGACATATATCTTGCCTATGCATGAGTAGCAGCCTGGAAGTCTTCTAATCGTTCTTTGCATATACCTGAGCTACCAATCAATTTCTCTGGTCGTGGTCAAGTTGGCACGACCGACCAACTGCCATAGCATTGATGACATCACTTGAGGTTTGTGGGTGACGGTGGTTTGCCTTGTTGGCACGTGACCGATATGATCAAATTTTGGGTAAGCATAATCAGCACGCGAAAACTACGCTGCAAGCTTGGACAGTCGACATGTCCAAAGGTACACTGGAGGAGTCATCGAAAAAGGCCAAGAAATCAAAACAGGACAAAAAGATAGATCTCACAGCTGGCCAACCGACACAGTCAGACTCCGGCATCGATAAAGGTCCGTCCCTCCATCTCACGGAATCAAGTATGTTAACCCGGCACGAACAAGTTAGCTGAGAAGAAGAAAAAAGACAAGAAGAAAAAGACACGAGACTCTTCCAGGGATGAGGAATCCGCCCTCGTCGCCGTGGTCGACCCCGGACCGTCTCCGAAGGTTGTAGGTAAGTAATCGTCATGCTGGTCCCCGGGTAATTTCATACAGACAAAGATGGATCAGCCGAGTCTTTTGAAAAGGAGAAGGGTGGTAAGAAGTCAAAGAAAAAATCGTCAAAAGGGGACAATTCCAGTACCCAACCTGATTCCGTAGAACAAGCTGCCATGGATATAGGTGAGTAGTGTTACAATTCCCCGTCTCTCCCTACACGCTTCATGTTCTTCCCTTCTCTCTTAGATGCACCACCTCCAGATACCACCATAGAGAATAAAAAGAACCGCAAACGAAAACGTCATGCCGAAGGCGACGTCGACGATACGAACACCGAAAAACCGAGTCCACGGAAAAAAGAAAAGAAGGCGAAACGAGACAAGCAAGGCGAAACTGAGTCGCATGCTCAACCATCCACATCTACCACTTCGACGGAGGGTACCCCTGCCGTACCACATCCAATCCAGATGGCCGCTACGCCCACCGACTCGGCTGCTACTTCGGATTTCCTCACCAAACATTCCATCACCATTCATACATCCCCATCTCTTCCGCCTGTCATCCCTATCGTCTTCTTTGACCAACTCCAGATTCCAGTGGCTCTTAAAGTAGCTTTCAAAGACTTTAAAGAACCCACCCCGATTCAGGCTTGCGCCTGGCCCCCGGCTTTGCAGGGACACGATGTAGTGGGCATTGCCGAAACAGGAAGGTGCGTGTAGTGAACGCTATATGCCCTAGGGCATGAATTACAGTAGTGCACTCCCTCAAGTGCCAAAAAACTGACTCGTTGCCGTACAGTGGCAAGACGTTGGCATTTGGCATACCCGCCCTTGCTCGTCTCGTTTCTACACCGTTGCTAGACACCACGAAAAAGAAAAAGTCGAAATATTCGCATTCCGTGTCGGTGCTCGTGCTGGCTCCGACGCGTGAATTGGCGCTCCAGACACACGACGCGCTGTCGGCTCTAGGTGCTCCTTTCGACATTGCCAGCGTCGCCGTCTTTGGAGGTGTCGACAAAGCACCGCAGGTCAATGCGCTTAAGAATGCGAACAACGACGGTAAAACGACGAGGATCGTGGTTGGAACGCCAGGGAGGATCTTGGATCTAGTCAACGAGGGTGCATGTGATCTGTCGAGGTGTGTCACCACGTTCAAGATTCTCTTAGCTATCTTAATCCCCGTGTCTAAAACAGAGTCAACTACCTCGTTCTGGACGAGGCGGATAGGATGCTTGACAAAGGTTTCGAGAACGATATTCGCAAGATCATCTCGTATACGATGCAAGGAGCTGATCGTCAGACCCTAATGTGTACGTCCTAACCATCACTCTGTTCGCAAACGAACATTCAGACTTGTACAGTCAGTGCAACATGGCCAGAAGCAGTGCGGAGGCTCGCGAGCACGTTCCAGCGGGCTCCTGTACGTGTCACAGTGGGCAGTGACGACCTGACAGCGAACAGCCGTGTGGAGCAAATCGTAGAAGTGTTCGACGAACCTCGGGAAAAAGAGTACGTGCATCGATTTTGTGCCGCTGTGCATCATTTCATTTTTGGAAAACGCTTGCAAATTAGTTCCCGCCTGGCCAAGACCCTAAAAACGCTCTCTCACAAAAAGATATCCACAAAAGGCTCGCCTGAAGCGCGCATCCTTGTCTTCGCGCTCTATAAAAAGGAGGCGTCGCGGGTTGAATCCACGCTTCGAAAACAGGGCTATTCCGTGGGTGCGCTCCACGGTGACATGCCACAGTCCGCACGTATGGCCGCGCTGGAGAAATTCAAAACCGGCGAAACGGGATTACTGGTGGCAACGGATGTGGCGGCGAGGGGATTGGATATTCCAAACGTTGGCGCTGTCATTAATTACACCTTCCCCCTGACTATTGAGGATTATATCCACCGCATTGGAAGAACGGGTGAGCCTCCATTCTATGGTTTAGGCGCTCCAGCTGACGTGGCCTTGAACCACAGGCCGAGGTGGTCGCAGTGGCAAATCGATTACGTTCTTTACGGGAGAAAACCACGAACGAAGTCTCGCTGGCGAACTCGCTCGGGTGCTTCGAGACTCTCATTCCGACGAGATGGCGGACAGGTTGCAGAAATTCCCGATGACGATCAAGAAGAAGACACATGGTTCGTACGGGGCCTTCTTCAGGGATGATATTGCGGGTGCGGCGACAAAGATTGTGTTTGATTGAGTAAACGGTGTCGGACACGCATCATGCTACCCATGGCTTGTATCCTCACGCTGTAATTGATGGGAATGAAGCCTTGAGCGAATGGGCCGAATTTGATGTATACGGTTGCCTGCGCTCACGTTCGCGACCGCTTGCCCGCAGCGAGGGATGGTGTCAGCGCTCTTTAGCTCCCCAGCCTGAGAATACCGAAAACGAGCGCCTCCGTCAGAGAAAAAAAGCAGTCCTAGCGACCACCTGAACTTTTATTTTTTCTGACTCGCATTACTCGCTCGACCGAGGTGGCCGTCAACGGAAGGGTTGGATCGGTCTGGCAGCGTACCTCGAAGTGACAGCACAGCACCATCGCCCGAGCCCTCACCTCTTCGTACCATCGATCCAGTGCACCACGCCTCGCCGCAGCCGCGCAGCTTTATCCACTTTGCCAACCAGCGACCATGATGATGGGCCTTTTCAGTAGGGCACGAGGCTTGTCCGTGGAAGATAGGGCACCCGAGGATACAGAACCTGATGATACATCAATCCTGTGCGTCTTGTCGTCTTACCCTCTCTATTCCCCCGTCTTTATCCTTTCCATCCTCGACGTCGCTCATGGGCTACACCGACACTGACCACGAATCCAGAGATGAGAACGAAGGCTCTATCATCACCTCCCTCATTTCCCAACTGAGGTCTGTCCATTCCACCGGCTCACCCGTGTCACTTCGCGCTAACACCGCGCCCCCCATTTCCAGAGTAGGTATGGACCTCTCCAAGGTGACGTTCCCGACATTCGTGCTCGAGCCTCGCAGTATGCTCGAACGTATCACGGACTTCATGTCCCACCCGGACCTCATCTTTGGGTAAGGGTATCCTTATGTCATCACCAGAGTGCCCTAAGACCCGTTTGTTTCCTGTCTTTCTCGTGTCGTCGCGACATCCATCCCTTTGTACCAACGTGAATCTCCCTTTCACCATCCATTCAGCGCGGAAGAGTGCGCCGAACCCGAGGAACGATTTATTCGCGTGCTGCAGTATTATCTCGCAGGATGGCACATCAAACCCAAGGGTGTCAAGAAACCGTGCGTCCCCGACCTTGCCCGCCGCGGCGGAAGAGAGCTGACACCGCTGATCATTGGCCCGCTCAGGTACAACCCCGTACTGGGGGAGTTCTTCCGCTGCCGTTACGATTACGCGAACGGAACACGCGGATTCTACGTCGCAGAGCAAGGCAGGTTCCGGCCCTATCGCGTTTTAGTGCGCTCGCTGACTAACACCCATCATTCCACGCAACAGTATCGCACCACCCTCCTATCTCCGCATTCTTTTACATCTCGCCCGAAAACCGCCTGGCCATCATCGGCGAACTGAGACCAAAGTCTAGATTCCTGGGCAATAGCGTCTCGACGGTGATGGAGGGTGAGAACCGCATAGTGCTGTTGGGTAAGCCGGATGATAGAGGCAAGTTTCAAGTCCTTTTACACGTGATCACCTCTTTGATCGCCGAGCAGACTATGTTGTCACCATGCCAAACATGTATGCCCGTGGTATTCTGTTTGGTAAGATGGTCCTAGAGCTTGGCGATACCTGCACTGTCAAGAACAAAAGACATGGATTGTCTTGTGACCTCGAATTTAAGACCAAGGTAGACTTTTTTTTCGTCCGCGTTCTGCATGTCTCCTGATCACGCACACACACGCCAGGGTTTCTTCTCTGGCACGTACAACGCGATCATAGGACGCGTTCGTAAAGCCGGCATTGACTTTGGCGAAGTCTCTGGCAGATGGAGCCACGCTATGGAATTCAAGAGTACCCCAGTTCGTACGCCTCCACCGCTCCCGATACAGCACTGACCTCCATCCGTGCACTCGACAGATTGGAGCCAAACGCGTCCTGTTCGACGTTGCCAAAGATGGGCAGAGCATTGCGCCGAAATACGTCGCACCAGAAAACGAGCAGGAACCGTATGAATCTAGACGGTACGTCATCGTCGAGCCCCGTCCGACTCGGAGACCGAACCAGATCGCAGACTATGGCATAAACTCACGCTGGCGATCGTGGCCAAGGACATGGAAGCGGCGACTCGAGCAAAGACCGCTGTTGAAGATGCCCAACGCGACCTTCGCCGTCGACGTGATGAGAGCGGAGAGGTGTTCGTGCCTAGATACTTCGAACACCGAGACGGGAGGTGGCAGCCCAAGTTGAGGTGCGTCGCTGGGGACTTGTATCGGTCGTGCTCACTGACGATTGCTCGCATCGACAGCATTCCACAAGATTCCTCGGACACAGCAATACACACCGTAGAGTCCTGGATATGGCCCAGTGCATAAACCCTTTTGTTTTTTTGGCTGCAATGTGTCATATGCTACAATTCAATATCCGATCTCATCGCTGTTCTCTTTTGTTGTTGTTGACCCATCCCCCTCCCGTTAACCCCGCACAATCCACACAACTAATGCATCCATTGCATTTGTACCTTGTAGCAACAATTGAAGGGTATATAAAATGACCATGATTTCCAGTGCGCAAGTCGCAAACAAGGGGCATTGTCATAACACGACGGGTAGATCTGTGGGTTTGTTGTGTGAAAGTGTAAACAAGAGGTATGGAATGAATTTCCGTAGTGCGCATAAACCGAAACCAAATGTACACACGAAGAAAGAAATCGAAAGCAAAACTATTAGATCAAGGAAATATATCCAAAATGACGAGATCCCTGGGCAACAAGATATGCATAATGACTAACGTACACGTGTCTCACGGAGAGGGCCACTACGACCACCACCCGTCTTCATCCACGATGACGGTGCTCGGTGTGGGGGATGCCACCGATCGCGCCCCATACGTGGACGCGGCCGATGGCGGTCTATACGACGGCGTCGGAGCCGCTCTTCTCACAAAAGATGCCGTCGATCCTAAATGCGGATATCGTTGCTTGGGTGCATGCATGGAATCCCACACCGAGGTCTGCGGCGGGGTATCAATGCGCGCGGGCACCGTTCCGTTGGCACGCCCAACAGGCGTACGTGAGCGGTCGCCAAACACAGTGCTAGCACGCGAATCTGGGCGTGGGGGCGACGTGTTCTTGGTTGGCGTTGATTTGCTGTACGACGGCATGTTGGTTACGGTAGGAAGAGGCGTCTGGGCTTGGGCTTTGCTAAGCTCGGCTTCTAGACGCGCCAGCTGAGATTCGAGACTGGAAACTTGATCACGGAGTCTATTTTCGCGATCCTGTGCGGGATATCAGCATGCCACATTCTCAGATGACGGTAAGAGGGAAGTACTTTGACCAAGCGGTCTTCAGCTTCCTTTTCTTCGAGTTGCAACTTGGCCAGCGAATAGTCGGCGTCCAGCTGTACATGTGCCTGTTCCACCTCGTCCAACTTGTTCCGCGTCATCTCCAAATCACTCTCATACTCCCTCACACGTCTCTCCCACTCGCTCGCCCGTTGCTGCGCCTGTATGAGATTTTGCTTCGCAGCCGTCGCGGTACGCTCGCTATTGGCAGCACGGAGCTCCTGGTCGCGCACCCGTTTCTGGAGCGCCGAATACTCAGATTCGAGTTGCCGGTGCTGATCGCGTGCACGTCTGAGTTCCCTGAGCTCGTCTTCATCAGCTTGCGACCTCAAGCTTGCAAGCGCCTCCATTTGTTCCGTGACACGACGGAGATCCTCCCAGTGGCTTTGCTGAGCAATGAGAGACTCGTGGTCTTGACGAAGAAGCGCGAGCGATTGCACGGTGAGTTCTTTCTCGTGCTCTGTCATCTTCACCTGGATTTGAAGATGGCCCAGCTACGAATACCATTTAACTCAACGCACAAACAATAACATAGAGTGAATGCACACCTGAGCCTTGAGCGCCTGTTCTTCGGCAGCAGCATCTTTATTCGCCTTCTCCAATTCAGCAATACGCTCTTGGTTCGACTGCGCAGCCACGTCCGACGTCTTCAACCGCGCCAAACTCTGCGACAGCGCGTCTTCGAGCTCGGAATTGCGCAGCTCCACCGCAGACATCTCGGAAGCACGTGTAGCCATCGCCGCGCGCAACTCGTCCACCTGCGCACACAAACCATCCCGTTCGCTCTCGACGTCCTTGAGGCGCTCACTCAAATTATCCTTCTCGACGCGGACTTGACCGTGCGCGCCACGCGCTTTCGCGAGCTGGACTTGGAGATCGTTGTTGGCCGTTTTCAGCTTACGAATTTCCTCTGCATCGCACTTGGCAGCGTCGCGCGAGACCGCAAACTCGGCGTGCGCATTTTGCAACACGGTCACGGCGGCGGTGAGCGTATCCGGGAGCGCATTTAGACGTTCGGTGAGCACCTGATGCAATGCATTTTGCAGCGCGACCAAATCGTCTTTTTGCGCCAGTATCGAATTCTGTCCGTTCGCAACGCTTTCGACGGTACTCTGTAGCAGGCAGAGGTTAGAGAGGATGGCTTCACTTGTCTCGGGACTCGTTGATGGCGATGGCTCCGCTGACGTTGTCTGAGCCGTTTCGACAGCACGTTTAAGATCCTCGAGTTGAGAAGGAAGGATAGATATGAGAGTAACCAAGTCGGAATGCTTGGCAGCAAGATCGTCATTCTTGGCTGACAGAGATTCCTGAGACGCTGCCAAGGTGTCGAGCTTGGGCGCGACGTCCTTGACGGACTGTAAACCTCCCAGTACGTTCTCAATGACTCTGCTCGAGATGGAATCCACGTTAAATGCCTTGTCGCGGTTAGTGAGCCTAGCGTCAAGGCGTTCAACGACAAGGTCCGCAACCTGCTCCTTGATCTCGTGCGCGTCAATTGGTGCAATGGCCCTACGAACTTCAGATGTGATCTGGACAATGAGCGTATCCGTGTCTAGCGAGGAGGGTGAGGGTAGCATGGGGAGAAGGCTCTCCACGATGAGACCCGCTGTCTCGCGCTTGTCCGCAGTGAGATCGATGAGCTGCTCGATATTGGGCTTGACTGCCTGACTGAGTCTGGCAGTCAGCACGTCGTAATCGACCGTCTCTTCGCGTAACGCGTTTAGATGAGGGCTGAGAGCAGCTAGGATCTCCTCGATGAACGCGTTCTTTTCATACTGATCCGCAAATGGTCGGGTCTCGATCTTGTTCGAAAGCTGGCCGAGAGTGTTGAGGATAACCTGCAGATTGCGGTGGTTGATTTGATCGATGACGGGGACGAGCTCCATGTTATTCGATGACGTGGGTGCAGGCTGAGCCTGCTCGATGCGGGAGAGAGCCTCACAAAGTTCCGTTTGCAAGAGCAAGAGGTTTTCAGCATGACCTCGTTGTACGACATCGCGGATGAGCTCCAGGTCGAGCTCACCGCGAGCGTCCATCTGGCTGTCGTCCAGCCCTCTCGCCGCGGACTCTTGGAGTTGCGTCCTAAAGAGGGCAACCACTTCCGTGATCGCATCCTCGGTGGCAGGACTGATGGAGGCCGCGGTTGTGCCGCGAGACTTGGCGATTTCTGAACGAATCATCTGGAACTTCTCATCCAACACGGCCTCAATCTTGTCTTCGAGGGCTTGCGCTTCGAGACGTTTCGTCAGGTTGATAGCGGGTATCGACACATTAGAGAGTGACGAATTGTGTGCGCTGTGCATGGCAGGCAACGACGAACGGCGCTTGATAGCAGGAGTGAAAATATCTGGCGAGTCAACGCTCTCGCGCTTGAGGCCAGGATCTGTGACATAGCGCGACCTGAATCTGTTCGCGGATATGGAAATGGCTGGCATGGCGAGATCGTCGAGGGAGGGACGCTGCGAGTGATCGAAAATTTCGCGTGAGCCAAGTCGCGAGCGAACAGTCCGACGTGTTTTTTCGTCTCCGACAAGAGCTTTGAATACGCCAGCGGGGACAGTGTTGGTCGAAGGAGGGTTCTTGAAGTCGAGGGGAATGGGTGCGCGTCTTGGTTTGGAGACCGCGACTGCCGGAATATATTCCTCGTCGTTCTTTGGTTCCTCAGGGTTGTCGTTATCAGGCAGGTCCTTGTCAAGTTCCATTTCTTCTGGTTCCTCGATATGACGCATCGAGTCGCTTGGGAAGCCGGAGAAAGTGAGGGGTTGCAATGGGCCGCTGCTCGTCTGTAAATCCTGAGAACCTGATGCACGTGGCGAATTGGGCGCAGTGTGGCGGATGCTACGAGGCGTTTGGTGCACTGCCGGGAAGCGGAAAGATGCCATATTCTCCTTGCCGCTGTCTTCGTCTTCGTCTTCCGAGGCAGTCGTGTGCGAACCCCGCCGTTGTCTCTTTTCTCTGCCTTGCTGGGCACGGCCTGGAGCAGACTTGACAGGGGGAGCAGGCAGGGGACGCGAAGCAGGTGGTGATACAGGGAGAGAGAGTTGCGGTACACCGGGGGGAGGGCGGAAGGTAAATCCGGTTGGCTTGAACTCCTGCGCAGCCGCGTTAAGCGGCTTGCCAAACGAGGGCAAGCGAGTGTGACCCAACGTCGGTGCTGGTGGCGGAGTGGACCCATCCAAAGATCCCCACGGACTTGAACGCCGGTTGACGCCGAACACGAACGGCTTTGCGTGTGGATTGAGCGTAGCAGAAGGTGGGGCAGGAGGTATAATATATTGCTCGACAGGAAATTGACCGGAGCCAGAACGAGAGTGCGCTGATTCTACCTCATGCGTAACGCGCTGCGACGAAAGATCCCTGGTATGTGGGAGAGGCGGGAGAGGTCGACGTCCCGGCGTAGAAGTCGAGGATGGGCCGAGGGTAAAGTCCAGGGGATCCACACCGAGGAACGCTGCTCTCTGCTCCGCATGCATCCCGTCTTCACTTGGATTCGACACCAAATCATAGTCGCGGCGAACCCGTAAGCCAAATATATTCGTTGGCGGAGCAGGGAAATTGGGTAAGCGTCTTGGAGTCTCCATTTCGTGTTTCCTTTGGCGAAGTAATCGACGCTGCATCCGCCCCTGACGCGCTCGCTCCTCGTCCGAGGGATTGGACCATTCACCGATGCTCTCCTAGGTAAAATCAGTATGCACGAACATGCATGCACCGGGAGCCGAACAGCTTTACCTCATCGTCCGTGTCCAAGCGCACGTCTTCAGATCCCGTCCACTCTTCAACAGCCTCCTCGTCCAAATCGTCAATGGTTGGACTGCCTACCGGGCTCCTGATCGGCACTACATCCACCTGCTCTGGCATATCCACTTCGTGAATGCCTCCAACAGAGTGCAAGGAGAGTGCGTGCGATAACCTTGACACATGTCTCGAATGATGTCTGCTTTGCGCGACGGGAGTCATCTCCTCGGCCTCAGTAGCCGGTAGGCTGGGAACACGAACGAGGCCTAGGCCATCATCATTGTCTGGAGACTTTTCCTCCATGTCTGTGTCGGGGAGTGGCTCCTCCTCCTGTGGCTCTTCCTCTTCCGGTATGTCAACGCCAAATCCACGGACAAAGTCTGGACGGTTGCTTCCTCGACTGATACTAGGAGGTGCAAGAGACGATACTAACGTGGGCACGCGACCCTGTGGTGCGTGTATGCCTTCGATGGGAGAAGGTATATGCATTTCAACGTCCTGTTCGATACTGTCCGAGCCCAAAACCGCACTTGGACCGAAAGGATTGAAGGCTGCGGCAGGATTGTAAAACGACGGGATGAACGGAGGCGGTGGTTGTGCGAGCGAGAGACTGTGACCGTGCATATTTTGCAGTCTAGGCGGTATTTGTGACCCAGGGGAGGGTGAGAGGTCAAACGTCTGTTGGGGCGAACTCGTCAGAGAATTGACGGCCGACGCGTTCTGAGACTGCTGGAGCTTGTTCAATTTGAAATAGAGCAGCGACGGATCTGCTGGTGATGATATCTACACAAGGATATGAGCACGCAGGTCGACATGCAAAGTCAACGAGGCAGTTTACCGAAGCAGCACGGGCATGAGGTGCATGGAGGGAGACGGAACCACCTGTACCTCGTTCAACACCCATTCTCTCCAGCTTTTCTTCAATAACTCGCTGTCTGAGTACATCCCAAGCGACCTGGCAACCAGACTAGTCAGCGAGACGCGGACAGCACTCGACACGCATGGCATACCTTTCCAGGTAGGAACACGTCGACGGTATGAGGAATGTGATGCCGCCAACTATCCGGAGGATACGGCTCTGCAGACGCGATATCTGGAAGCATTACCACGGGCTCTTCGTGACTGGTCGTGGGCAAGGGCGTACGCGCCCACGGAGGTCGACTAGACGGTCGGTCCTCGGTGGCAGGTATCGTCTCGAGAGGCAAATTCACGATCACTTTTTTACCTTTTTGAGCAGGCGGTAGTGGTGGTGGTGCCGGTGGAAGTGGGCTGTGTTTTCGACCTGGACCGCCGAGAGGTGCCTTGGGCGGGCCGCCGATGCTTACGCTGGGTGCACGTCTGTTCCTTGGCATGAAAGGCTGCCCGAAAGGCGGTACGACCATTGGGAATGCTTGACCGAGAGGTGTTATGGGAACGGCGGTCGGTGGTAGAAATCCGGGAAAGTGAGCGATGCTTGAGTGACCCTTGTGATGCTGGTAAGTGGGACGACCGGGTACGTGTGGGGGTTGGGGAGGAAAGAAGGGCTGCATGGGTGTCTGGAGCGGAGGTGGCGCGATCTGGAAGTGTGGGTGGTACTGCTGAATGCCTGGGGAGAACATGGGTGGTTGGAATGGCTGCTGCAGCGAAGGAGGGAGGTTGAGACGAGGGAGAGGCGCAGCCATCTCTTTGACCCGTCACCCAGACAAAAAAAAGAGACAAGACAAAGCGAGTGTCGCTTGTACTAATAACCACGTGGAACACCAAAAATGTATCACATCACATATTACACAACTAATCTTGGTACAGGTCGTCCTCAGACTCTATCTCGATATACTTCTTCGCAGCACCCCTCGCAGCACGCGCAGGCGCTACAGGACGCGTCTCTACAACCTCGCTTATCATGATCTCATCGTCGTCCTCATCACTCTCCACCCTCTTCTTCGACGCAAGCTTCTTCGCTGCCGCAGGCTTGCTCCCCGAGGGCTTCCGCGCTGTCGCCTTCTTCGTCACTTCTACCGGCCCAGTCTTCCCAAAGAAATCAGTCACGGCCGCTTGTGTCGTCTTCGTCTTCTTTGCGGCAGGTCGCATATACACATCGTCGTCGCTCTCATCCACAGACCTAGCCATACTCCGTCAGTCATAGCATCTCATCAAAAACAGGAAACACGTACGACTTGCGCTTCGGTCCATCCCCATCCTCAGCTTTGGCCTTTCCCTTGCCTTTTGCTTGCACGGGGGGCGAATCAACCATTACAATGTCTGAGTCCGAGTCCACCTTGATAGCTTTCCTCGCCGCTGCCTTCTTCTTCACAGGTACATCCGAAACATGACTTTCCGTCTCCGATTGCACCTTGGGAGGCGCTTTTTTGACCGGTGCCTTCTTAGGTGCAGGGGCAGGCCTCTCTTCGTCGCTCTCTTCTTTCTTTGAGGGTCCCGCGACAGCAGGCGCCTTTTTGACCGGTGCCTTCTTGGGTGCAGGGGCAGGCTTCTCGTCGTCGCTCTCTTTCTTCGAGGGTCCCGCGACAGCAGGCTTTGGCTTCGGCTCCACTTTCTTGGCCGCGGCCTTGGTAGGTTTGAACTCGTCCTCCGAGTCATCCGAACCAAAGCCTTTGCGTCCTGGTAGCGACTTGCGGTGTTTAAGTGTGGTCTGCTTCTTCTTGATCTTCTTCCCGTTCGCATCAAGCATGGATTTGTTATCAAACTCTTGGCATGATTTCTGTAGCAACACGTTCACTATCACAGGAGAACAACAGACCGATCCGCACTTACGTCCCATTCATTAAGGAAGGCGTCTAGATCGTCGTTCCACATCGAGACAGGAGTACGTTCGAGCAGTCGGAGGAGTTCCACCTCCTTGTCCGCGGCTTGTTGCAAGAGTTTCTCGATCTAGCACTCACCCAGATCAGACGACCCTCGACTGAGAACCACCCCACCAAACTCACCTTCTCCCTCGTCAAACTATAAATAGGCATGCCCAACAGATAGTCGAAATCCGTTGCACCAGGAACATCTTCGGCCACTTCCTCATCTTCGTCAGGTTCAACAACATCCTCAGTCTTGCCCGCTGCTTTTGCCTTGGTCACCTTGGGGAACGGACGGAACTTGAGCTTCCTCAGGTCAGCCATGATATCTGCTTTCTTGCGGTTCGATACGACCAGCTCCTTCTCCACAATCATCTTGACGAAACGCGCCTGGTTAGTAAGCTTCTCAAACTGCAGCTGGAGCTCGTTGGCCATGAAATCCTACGTCCCACCATCCCCGTCAGCTCCGGCAACTATCTAGACCATCCTTTACACACCTTTCGCTTCTGGTAGTACGCGAGACGCTGAGGGTAAAATTCCTCAATGATCTCCTCGGGCGAAGAATACTTCTGAATCTTGCCCTCAAAGTTAAAACACATCATGTTGCTCGTGTTGATCTTGCTCGTCAACTTGAAGAACTCGATCAAGCCTTGCTCCTCCGCTTTTTCGAGATCCTTGGCAGCCATCGTAATCACAAAGTGGATGTTGATGTTGTCGTGGTGTTCTTTGTAGTCCTGTTCGTCCCTAGTCAACGATGCGTGCGTCCATGCTAGTAGACAAATACCATACCTGGATCACACCGTCCCCTTTCTCACCAACCATGGCTTCCAACTCGGCCTTGTATGACTGCGTCCACTTGTGTATGGGCAACTCGGTGATTTCGACGGTCGTATCATTGATCTTGTTCACGACACCGATCACATCATACTTGTGTTCGCCGACCTTCCTGATAGTGCCCTTGAAACCTCGCCACCAAGGAAGCATAGGAACCAGGTTTTCACCCGCCATCAACCGCCGCAGGTTGTCGACGATGTCCACTGGATTGAAGCATGGGATGGTGGTACTCCAACCTGTCCATCTGTAGTTAGCAACCATCAAACCTACCGAACCAGCGAGGCTCACCTGTTCCTATACCCTCCGCGCCATTGACGAGCACCATTGGAATGACCGGCATGTAATATTCTGGCTCGATCCAGTCATTATCTTCCTTCAGATACGTCAACACCGGCCCATCGTCCGGATTGAACAGCGTCCTCGTCAAGGGTGCCAGCTCGGTAAAGATATACCTAGCCGAGGCATGATCTTTACCACCCATATCACGTGTACCGTATTGACCGTTCGGCAACAACAGGTTCAAATTATTCGAGCCGACGTAATCCTGAGCGAGGTTGACGATAGTCATAGTCAGCGAGACTTCACCATGGTGGTACGCTGCAGCTTCGGAAATATAACCGACGAGCTGGGCGACTTTGACCTCCTTTTTGAGCTTGCGTTTGAAGCAACCCCAGATGACCTTGCGTTGACCTGGTTTGAGACCATCCGCTACCGAAGGAATAGATCGGACATTGTCGGCCATAGAGAACAGAATCAACTCCTTGTTGATGAAATCCGAGAATGGGATCTCGTCCATGTTGTGATCAAGGTATGTCCCAGGCTACATGCGAGTCAGACAATGCCGGCACTCTGGGAAGATTGACTGACCTTGAACTGACGGAGCCATTCTTTCCGCTCGTCAGCTTTTTTCTTGCTGAATGCGAGGTCGATGAGTTCCTTATCACCGTCTTGCGCTTTGGCAAATGGGATCATATGCTTCGCCATGTTGCTGAAGTAGTATCGAGCATCGGAGTCTTTGCTTGTTCCAAGACCCTGTCATAGCAATGAACGGGATACAACAGAAACAACACTACGACGAACCTTGTAGTACTTCGAGTCCCACCTGTGGGCATCAGGTGTTCTCTCCAGCCATTGCTCATATTCGGGTATGGTGAAGAAATCGATTCGTTGCTTTCCTTTCGTTACCCGCACGATAGGTGTTACGAACTCGACAAGGAAATTGGGGACTTTGAGCAACGAAGGGTAGAAATGGTCCAAAAAATTGATAAGAAGACCCTTGATATGGGAGCCATCGTGATCCTAGATTGTAACTTCAGAGTTAGCCTAGACTTTGGCAACAAAATCGGACCCTAACCTGATCAGTCATAATCATCAGCCGGCCATATCGCAAACTGCTGACATTCGTATACTCTTTGTTATGCTGTAAACCCATGATCTTCTTGATGTTCTGTACTTCTTCGTTCTTCATGATCTGGTCATGTTTGGCTTCTCGTACGTTAAGCAACTTTCCACGGAGGGGGAAGACGCCGAAATTGTCGCGTCCAACGACACTAAGACCAGCAACTGCGAGAGCCTTGGCAGAGTCTCCCTCTGTCAAGATGAGCGTACACCGGTCAGCTTTCTTTGTTCCAGCATTGTTGGCGTCAGCTAGTTTGGTCATTCCAGCCAAGCTATCATCAGGATTAGCTTCGAAAAAGCGTATAAATGACGTCTACCCACCGGCTGCGCTTCGTTCCATCAGTCTTCTTGATCTGCTGATCTGCCTTGAACTTTGCCCAGTTTAGTACGTGGTCAATAATGGAGGATTTCAAAACTGGTAGGAACAATGAGCCTTGAATTTACAGAAATGATTCCGACTGACCTTTCTTCATAAACTCCTCAGACAAAACTGGCTTCGTACCAAACTTGGACGCAGTCAACGTCAGCGTCTCTTTCGTCTGACTGTCGAATGTGGGGTTTTCAATGAGGGCGTTGACGAAGATCCACATGTGATTCTTGATTTGTGCAGGCTTGACTTTAGCACCACTGTTCTTCTTCTCGATGGCAGCGATCAGATTTTTGGCGATTTGGTCGGCTATAAGCGCGACGTGGCTACCGCCTTTAATAGTCGCAATAGAGTTCGCAAATGAGACCTGTTGGAACGTCCCATCTGCGACCGTAAAAGCGACCTCCCAGCGGGGGCCAATTTGCTCATAGATCACCGTCGGTTTCGCCTGGGCAGCACCTCCGGAATTTGCAGCCGCATCGGCGGCGGCAGATTCAATGTACATTTCCACGTATTGCTTGAAATTCTTGACCTTCAACCGTTCATCGTTGAGATAGACCTTGACATCCCTGACTGTGCCAGCCATGTCGTAGACACGCCTCTTCAGTAGGGACAAGGTGTCCTCGTCGATGCAATCCATTCCGAACCGCTTCAGCTCCGGTCTGAAAGACACCCTCGTATACTCCTCGCCTTTCCCGTTCTTCGTAATCTTGGCAGCTCCGCATTTACCCATGTTATTCGTCCATGTCTGTTTGTACTTTTGACGCGAGTTCTTGTCAGCGGTCTCGACGGTGAATTCGTGAGAGTAAATGTTGGCCAGCTTGGCACCGTAACCATTACGACCACCGGTTAGCTTCTTTTCGTCGTCGTCATAGTTGGAGGACGACAGCAAGTGACCAAAGATAAGCTCGGGAATGTAGATCTTCTCCACACTGTGGATCTCTATGGGTATACCACGACCGTTATTGTAGATGGATATCGTTCCTTCATCTACGTCGATGTTGACTTTGAGCGTGTCCATATTGGGATCATTAATCTCGAGAGAGTTTAGGTCAGACGGCAAGTCACAGGAAGTAGCACACATACTTTGTTATCTGCTGCATTGACGAGAATTTCGTCCACAATCTTGAAAAAGCCCGGAACATACTTGACTTCACGATGTACCAAACGCTTGGTATCGGAATCATACGTCCACAACAACTGAGAGACTGTCTCCACGCTTCCAATGTACGAATCAGGTCGTGTGAGAATATGCTCGATTGGAGTCAACTAGGTCGGGTATTGGGTCAACAAGTATCGTGGACGGACTGAACAACACACACCTTCTTGTATTTCTCCGACGCCGTTTTATTCTTTCCATTCGTCGCAGCAGGTGCAGCACGCATGCGGTTCTCGTTATCGGAGTCACCGTCATCCTCGTCGACCTCCGAGGCACTCTCGTTGGCGTTATTATCCTTTTCCGCGAGAACTTTCTTCTTCGGGGCTGCCTTGGATTTGGGAGCGGCCTTGACAGGTTTTGCGGTGGTTTTTACCGCGGGCTTCTTGGCGGGAGGCTAGGGCGAATGAGTGGCAAGGTGAGCGCGCATCAAGGGCAAAGGGAACGAGGACGCTTACAATCTTCTTTGTTGGGGGGCCGTAGTCGTCGCTCTCTGTGCCCGAGACGTTGTCGAGGTCGAAATTCTCTCCTTCTGATGAGCTCATCGTCAAGGTCGCGTTACGCTGTTGACCGCGTGTTGCACGGTGGACACGCGATTCACCGACGCGTTTGTAGGCGAAACACGTGACTGGTTGATATCAGGTGATCATGAGACACTTGTCAGAGATCGATCGATGACCGCATCGTCTCCACCTTCCGCCCAACCACCACCACCACCACTCGTCCAAGAATGACTGGTTCAGATCCAAGCGGTGCACCACCATATCCCAGCCCGGAACATATCACTTGCACGTACTCTACAGCACGGAATCTTGTTATTGTAGACGAGGCTTTGCCGATCATAACATCAGTAGGTATCGGTATCTCCCCATCTCTTCATGATGTGAGGATCTCCACGCAATCACAGTCGTGACTCCTAACACCAAATCGCTGGTGTCCCTCTTCCATCACATAGTGGCACATGATCGCAAGGTGTATGATCTGGTCAACTTTAACGTCATTATAGATACAAGGTTCCATTGTATCCAAAATAACGATGCCTAGTGATCAATTGAACACCACCAACACCACTCGCACAAGCATATATGATTCAGATCCCAGCGGTGCAGCATCATAACCCGGCACGGCAGACATTGTCCGCACGTACCCTACAGCCTGGATCCTGTTATTGTAGACAAAGCTTTGCCGATCATAACACCGGTAGGTAATCTCCCCATCTCTGATGTGACGATCTTCGTTCGAACGCAATCGCAGTCACGACTCCGAACCCCTCTGCCGCTACAATGTAGCAAGTTGATCGCAAGGTGTACGATGTGATTAACTGCGCCATCGTCATGGTTGTATCCACAATGCCGATGTAGTTAACCTGATCTTAGCGTTCGCTATTTCACGCAGCATACGGGGCAAGACATGCAGCGACGCCTCCTCATCTGCTTGTGCTCGGATGAAGTAGAAGTCTACGCGTACGTATCCGGTTGAACAATTTAAAGGTTGCGCGAAACAACCTATGTGTAAGACTAGGTGGTTTTGTCAACGTTCACCAATGCCCCGATATCGAGTACGGAAAAGGGACACATGTCCTCCCCTTGGACGACTCCGTGTAGAGTCTGAACGGCAACCTATTTCAGGTCCATTTCAAACCTTAGTTCCTTGAGAGTTCAAGTTTGTATTGAAGTAGTGTTCATCGAATAATTCACTTTGTGGCTGTCTACTGCCCTCTCCGCAAGGGCGACACTTTTCCCGAGGACATATAAGAATTGTTGGATTCAAACCGACCCTACCCTCATGACATTACAGGGCCGATGGTCTTCTTGGTTCTGGACATCGTCACTAACAGCGGGTATGACGCATGGGCGCCTGTGAGGGAGTGTACTGGCAAAAGCTCGGAACTTGCGATCGGCGGCAAGAGCAGCAGTATGAGTACAGTACCCATCACTGCTGCACTAAGTTGAACACTAATCGCCGTCAGGGATGATCATGCCTACCTGGTAGTCATCCTTCGAAAGGCATTAGGTATCGGTGCTCTCTGGATGTTAAGTAGTTTTGTAGGGTTGAGTTACAAACTTTTTGGGTGCCTCAGGCTACTCTACTAGTACTAGTAAACATTGACAATAAGCATATATACGTCGAAAGATCGAAAATCCAGCCTAGAGTTTTGCACCCAGCTGTAGCACGTTGTCGATAAGGGCGGAAACACAGGCTTCGTGCCGAACTTGAACACAGTCAACGTCAGCATCCCTTTCATCTGACTGTCGAAGGTAGGGCTCTCGACGACGGCGTTCACGAGAATCCACATGTGGTTCTTGATTTGTGCAGGCTGGACCTTGACACCTTTGTTCTTGATGGTGGTAATCAGTTTCAGATTTCTGGCGATTTGGTTGGTGATGTGTGACATGGCTACCGCCATTAGTCGTCGCAACAGAGTTCACAAAGGAGATCTGTTGGAACGTCCCATTCGAGACAGCGAAGGCGACCTCCCAGCGAGGGCTAATTTGCTCGTAGATCACCGCTGGTTTTGCCTGCGCGGGGAACTGCCTCGGCGGCGGCAGATTCAAGGTACATTTCCACGTACTACTTGAAATTCCTGACCTTCAAGCGTTCGTTATTGAGGTAGACCTTGATATCTTTGACTGTGCCAGCCACATCGTACACGCGCCTCTTCAGCAGAGACAACGTGTCTTCATCGATATGCTCCATTCCAAACCGCTTCAGATCCGGCCTGAAAGTAACCTTTGTATACCCCTCCCCCATGCTGCTCTCTGTAATCTCGGCGGCTCCACACTTGCTCGGGTTATTCGACCATGTTTGTTTGTATTTTTGACCCGAATTATAAGTCGACGGTCTCGATGGTGAATTCATGCGAGTAAGCGTTGATCAATTTTGGACCGTCACAAATGCCTGTTATCTTCTTGTCTTCGGCATGCCAGAATACGCGGGATAAATGACCAAAGATAAGCTCGGGGAGGTAGACCCTGTCGTAACGGTCCATCTCTATGGGTATACCGCAACCGTTGTTGTAAACGGATATGGTTCCTTCGTCTGCGTCGATGTTGACTTTGAGCGTTTCCATGTTGGGATCATTGATCTTGAGAGTTTCGTCCACAATCTTGAGAAAGTCCGGAACATACCTGACTTCACGATGTACCAAACGTTTGCTATCTGAATCATACGTCCACATCAACTGAGAGACGGTCTCCACGCTCCCAATGTATGAATCGGGTCGTATGAGAATATGCTCGATTGGAGTCAACTAGGTCGGGGATTGGTTCAGCAAGCATCGCGAACTGACTGGACACCACGCACCTTCTTGTATTTCTCCGACGCCGTTTTATTCTTTCCATTCGTCGCAGCAGGCCGCTGAGGTGCAGCACGCATGCGGTTCTCGTTGTCGGAGTCACCGCCATCCTCGTCGACTTCCGAGGCACTCTCGTTGTCCTCCTTTTCCGCATGTACGTATTTCTTGCTGGGAGCTCCCTGCAGCACGCGACAAGGACATGGGTAAAGGAACGAGGATGCCTACCAGCTTCTTTGCCGGGGGGGAGTAGCCATCATTCTCAGTGCCCGAGACATTGTCGAAGTCGAGATTCTCGGCTTTCGATGAACTCATCATCGAGGTCGCGTCGCGTTATTGACCGTATCTTGCCAACAAGCGTGAGTGACTAGTGACAGCTCAACGCGTTGGCAGCCTGAACATGTGACCATGAATTGGCAGTGTGTATCATATCAAGCCTGAGAGAAGACAAGTTTCAAAGATCTGAACTGGTGGTGAGATTCTTTTTACCCCGCCAGGTAATGGACAATGGTAAGATTCGGGAGGTGCGTGTACATAAAGTCTTGCCGGCCTGTGCTTGTGACGGCGAGTACACTCGGATATTGCATTTCCAAGCCAAAATTGTCCCGTGCCAGCGGATCGATTGATATGATAGGTACTTGCGTGAGAGAGTGCGACTTGGTGTGTTCTTTGTTTGGTCCCAGTAGCATCCCGATAACTGAACTCTCTCGTCGATTCCGTTAGTGGTGTGCTACTAGGGCCCAGTACGTCCTTGGGAATCGAAATGCTCGTCTTAGTCTACTTATCGTGCGATTATGTTAGATGGTTCACCTTTACCATATTGTAGCCCCGCTCAGGCTCGACATGCTCCTCGTTCAAGTTCACCGGTATGAGGTATCATTTGTCGCGGGATGACGCCGCGACACCTCGGTCCTCGACGCCGACCATATTTCGTTTCGCCGCTCCTCTGGCAATCCAAGGCAATTCTTGTGAGTAAGTTAGAATAGCGTCACCCGACGAACTTCGCTCCATCCCAGTGTCAGCCGCACGCTCCACGATGGTTCGCTCTAGAATGAGGCTGCCAGTTCGTCGCCCAACCCAATTTGGACTTGGAATGCGGCTGACACCCCCTGGCTAGTATAAAAGGTGGCCGCCTCACTCTGGGTATCATCATTTCTTTCTGCTTTTCTCATTTTTCTCGCCTTCTTCACAAATATCTTCTCGGGTTCTAGCGAGTAGATTGTCTTCGATGATGACGCAGCGCCTTTGGACATCGGCAGGCTTGTCGTTTGGTTGTCGCGCGCAGTGAGCTCGCTGTCCATGACATCTTCTTCCTCTTGTACTGATATGCTCCATACACCAGACACGTGCCAGTCTCTTTACGTGGATGGTTCGGGATGTGAGTGTAGTTCATCAACTCTTCTACTGTCCTGACATTGGATGAACGTTCTCGCAGCCCGTCTGAGACTAGACAGCGAACCCCTCTACCGTGCCAATCAGCGTGGAGGGTCGAACGCACGATTCCAACCTCTTGCTGGGACTGACACATCACGCGACTGTTCTCGTGGACGACGGTGACGGCGAGGTCACACCTTGTCCGCCAGACCACCAATGATGACTACAGCACCCCTTGCTCGTTGGGGTGCCTCCGAGGTTGTCTATCTGGCCGTTATCAAGCCTGGGCGACAGTGAGTCTACTCGTCCGACACGACGGCGATGCAACACAACCGACGTCGCTCGTCCGGGAGGACCGCCTCATCATCATATACCCCTTTTGCTTTTCATTCCAACTATCGTCACTCCTTTGGTTCCGATTCTCTATTCTTCGAATTATGGTATGCACTCCTTTATTTGACGTGGCTGTCTCAAATCTGACGTCGGGGTGCAGAAAAAACCTTTCAGTGTATGTACACGGACACATCTCCCGAGCATGCTTCTAACGTGATTCAAACTTCAGTCTTTCTTTCTTGCTACCAACTATCGTCGCTCCTTTGAATCCGGTTTCTTCATCTCTCACAGTAATGGTATGTCGATCAAACTTGGTTCTGACGACTCAATGCTCAGTTTTTCTGGCAGAAAACCCCCCAAAAACCAGAAATTTTAGAAAGCCCATGGTACGATTCATTTTGCGTGGTCGTGACGCCTCCCAGCAGTTTCTTCTAACGCAATTCATTATTCCCCTTCGTATTCAGATTGTCTCTCCTGAGTCACTCATGGTGAGTAACTCTGCTCATGGTCCTTTCCCCTCGACCCTAACCGTCTTTCACAGGAGAAAAAAAAAATCAAAAAACAGCAAAAACCCCATTAAAAAATTTCGTCTTCAGGTATGTCGTGCTCAATGCATTGCTTTGGACTCTTGTTGACGTGACTTGGCTCAGTGTCTTTTTCTTCTCCAACTGTCGTCGCTCCTTGTTCCGGTCTCTCTTGGTACGCTGTCTAACGTCTGCATTCTGATCAAATCTAACACAATTGGAACACCAGTCTTCCTTTTCTTGGTTCGGGTTGAAGTTCCAACTATTGTCCCTCCTTTGGGATTCGGTCTTTCTTTTTGTCTCAGGTAAGGTTTGCTAATACTATGCGTTAATCAGTCTTCTGATATGTTTTGATCGTAGTTTCCTTCTTTGTTTCTTCTCTTCTTTCTCGTTTCTGCTCTCTCTCTCTCTCTGCGAAAATGGTGAGCATCATCTTTAGCCATTTCTCTTTTGATCCTAACGCGTTTGCGCAGAAAAAGACCAAAAAAATCAGAAAACTACGATAACCCAACAAAAAATCTTCTCGTTTCAGGTATGTGATGCACTTAATCCTCTGCCTTCCAGCCTGCTAACGTGACTTGACCAAGTCTCTTTTTTTTCTAGTAGCAAAGTTCCAACTATCGTCGCTCCTTTGGATTCGTTTTTTCTTTATTTCTCAGTAATGGTACGTTGGTAAAGTTTGACTTTGACCACCCAATCCTGACGCGCCCCCGTAGAAAAAGAAAGTTTTCGAAAAACCCATCGAATGTTTCTTTTCATTGTATGGTTCACTGATATACGCTGGTCATTGTTCTGATGCGTTTTCTACAGCTTCTTGTTTCTTTATCTTATTAGGTACCTCTAGCGATTTCCACTGCAATCTGTCAGCCCTCTAATGTGTTTCGACCACAGTCTCCTTTCTTTTTCCTCGTTTCCGGCTTCTTTTTTGGTTTCTCTCTCGTAAAACGGTAAGAATTTCTGCTTCGACCTTGGCTCTCGTGCAGTAAAAAAGCACAAATTTTTCAGAAATTCGAATAAAATCTTCTCTTTTCAGGTATGCGCCGAATCCCGATCCTCTTCTTGCACTACTGACATGACTTGAACTCTAGTCTTCTTTTGTCTCGTAATCAAGTCCCAACTATTGTCGCTCCTTTGGATTCGGTTTCTTCCCGGTACGTTCCGGCATGCACTCTGACGACCGAACGCTGACGCATCGTACACAAGAAAATACCAGAAAACCCCCCAAAAAATCGAAAAAATCGCGATAACCTACGCAACGATGCACATCTCGACCCTTCATCGACGTCGTTTGGACACACGCCACTGCGAAACGAGCTCGCCTCGATTCGATCTTGACGCTCCTCGGCCATTTCTTACCCGCTCCTCGTCGCCTCCCCGGACGTCATCTTGCAATTTAGCGCCCATCTCGATGTGGCGGAAATCCTTGATGCGTCCGTTGACCCCCCCTCCCTCTGCTCGCCTCGGCCCATGGAAGCGTGTTCGTTTTTCAAGATTGGATCTCGGTTCTCGCACATGCGAACTCGATCGAGTGTGGCTCTCTCGTCCCGACGTCGGACTCGACTCCTCGACAAGGTTTCTGGCTCCCCCATCGTTGCCAACGGTCGGCAAGACGTGTTTTTGGTGCGGCGGTCTTCGCACCCTTGTCGTGTTTTGCCTCGTGTGCCGGATGAGTCGAGGGAACGAGCACTGGCGTGACGCTGGTCGCATGCAGCCCGGGCTCTCGTTTGGCATGGGGGTTAGTTGAGATGTATCGTTTTGTGTACTCGTCGCACCAAAATCCCCCCAAAAATCATAAAATTGTTTAAACTTAGAACGCTTGATCGATCGATCTAAGAGGTTAGATCTTAGATCCGACATTGCTTCGACATGCCGGTGGCTCCGTACTTCGTTGTGCAGAAGAATGATACACTGTTCAAACGTTCACGTCCATGACGGGCATTACCAAGCGTCGCAAGAGAACGCGATGCTCGAGTCGAATGATACAGCGACTAGTAGGCAACATAAATGTTTCGCACGTCGGAGTAGACAATGCCCCACAACGAGTGCTATTCGTCCCCTCCTCGTTCATGGCCGCAATTTGATATTGCTCACGATCAGACTCTGGCAAAAAAAACGGTCACCATCCAAAGCATCACACGTGCGACGACCCCCACGCTCACCTTGTACGCCTGCACGTCGCCCTTGAACTTGGACACGGTCCCGTCCGCGCACACGCAGAGCTAGTTCGCCATCTCGGTGAGTACATCGCGTTCGCGCGCCATCGACGAAACACGTGTTTACCTCTTTCGCCACGTTGGTAATGAACCGCTCGTCGTGCGAGATGATGATCACACCCCCATTCCAGGAATGCAGCGCAGCCATCAACGCGTCGAGACCCTTGGGTGCGTCAACACACGTAGCACGGACAAGTGGGGCATCGAAAAACGAACCTCGATATCGAGATGGTTCGTGGGTTCGTCGAGCAGCAGGATGTGCGGGTTCATCAACGACAGCGCTGCAAACGCCACACGGGATTTTTGTCCTCCCGACAGCGTACCGATCAACTGCAACCTATCATACGGAAGAGCTCATAGAGTCCACACCCGACCAAAGGGAGAATCCTTACCCTGTCATGCCGCTGATCTGGAAATTGCCAAGATGGTTTCTGTATTCTTGTTCTGTTTTACCTGGGAACCTAGAAGCCAAGAATTGAACGGGGGACACGGCTGGATTGAGCGTGTCGACGTGATGTTGAGCAAAGTAGCCTCTGTGTGAAAATTGTTGAATGCAAGTTTGGAGGGGGGACATGGACGCTTACATGCGTAGGCGACCATTCTTTTTCAGCTCCCCACTTAGAGGTGACAGTTCGCCAGTCAGTAGCTTGATTCTAACACAAACGCTCGTCAGCACTCTCGGTCACGCAACAAGATCTTGGACCCTCACAGCGTCGACTTTCCTGCTCCGTTCGGACCCACCACGGCAATTCGAGAATCCAGCCCGACGTCGATGTCGATACTCTTGAGAAGAATCTGGTCTGCGCTATATCCAAAGTTGACGCCCGATAATTGGAGCAACGGTGGCGGTATCTTCTCAGCCTCAGGGAATCTACAACGCGTTCGTTAGGATGCGTTCGTTAAGAGAAAAGGATCACACACTTGAATGTTTCCTTCTCGTCCGCCTCGGGTGGTTCAAGATCCGGGAGCTAGATTACGTTCGTCACAAGTCCAGATCACATGTGCACAACTCACCTTTTCCAAAATTTTAATTCTCGCCTGCGCCTGCGCAGCTGTGTCCCATCAGAACTTGACATTCGGAAAAGCGAACGCAGCGGCCTACCTCGGTTCGCGTTATATCTCCACCTATCTATGAATGCCTGCAGATGCTTGCGGTAGTCCATCTGGGCTTCATACTCTTTCCGCATGTTCCGATCGCGTTCTGACTTGGTAGAATAGAACTGGGTAAAGTTTCTGATCGAGGCAATTGAAGTCAAAAGGTGCGCGGCTCGTTCAAAAGGCTCTCGCATACCCTTTGTAATAATCTAAACGTCCAGAATGTTGGTGGATGATGTCAGTCGCAACAGCATCGCTGCGAGTACCGTCAGTTTGCATACCGGAACGAAGATGACTGGCGTCCAACTCACAGGAATGCACGGTCGTGCGATACGACGAGGAGTGTTCCTGGCCACGTTTGGAGATAGTCCTCAAGCCATGCTAAAGCGTTCAAATCGATATGGTTGGAAGGTTCGTCCAATAACAACAAAGCTGGCTGTCAAGCCGTTAATCATTTACACACATGGATAACTCTCCCTAAATCATACCTTTACGAATAGTGCTCGAGCAAGCGCGAGACGCATACTGAAAAAAATTGAGTACACAACCCATCCATGCCCAACACATTGACGATACATACCGCCAACCTCCTGAAAATGATTTGGTTGGCTTCCCCTGGTCAGCTTCAGCGAAACCGAGACCTCCAATACAATAAGTTCTCGGCGTCATGTCAGCCCAATTACCCTGTTCGACTTACCAGCGAGAAGCGCCGCGGCTCGCGAAGGTCCACTTTCTGCATCCATATCGCTCAACCTGGCGTGTACCTCGGCTAGCCTCGTTGCAGCCTCTTCCCTAGCATCTTCAAATCGTCTGTCGTCCCCCTCTTTTTCAAGCTCTGCGAGTTTCGCGTTCAAGCCGGCTTCCTCTTTGAGTAGATGGTCTCTCCAAACGTCGGCTTTCAGCACCGAGTCAATGGCCGTGGTATCGTCGCCGACAATCTGGATGTGATGAACGTCTCGTCAGAGGAAAACAGTGTGGTACCCAGACGTACTTCTTGTTCCACGAACAGAATCGTGATGTGCGCCGGTATCGGCAGTTCACGCATGGCAATGTGTCGAAGCAACGTCGATTTTCCGACACCTGTCCGATTGGCGTCGTGAAAGGAGGTATAGTTCGGTCTGCGAGGATACGCACCGTTTCGTCCAATCAAACCATAGCGGCGACCATATGCGAGCGTCAGACTTGCACCAGACCTTGACACAATGGATTAGATCGTGGCTCGCGATGTCAAGCACGCACATACAAGATACGATTGGACCCAAAGTTGACGTCGATCGACGGAAGATGAATATCCTTGCTCTTGTTCTTTGAGGCAGTGGCCGCTTCGATAGGATTGATCTAACGGTCGCGGATGTCACATGAGAATGTACACAGTCATGGTACTACGGCATGATCTTACCTTCATGAACATTTCCTCGTAATTTTGCTGGCATGGATTTTGATCGATGGATCCTCGACATGGAGAAGAGAAAGCTCACCTGTTTGCGATGCTGATCGAGCAACTTGGACCCTTCATACAGATCCCTACGCGCACGTTTCTCGATCTTGGCCTGTCCAACAAAACAAAGACACATTAGCCCCCCATCCACCAAGCAAGCACAACCCCACCTTGAGTTTCGCTTCCTGTTTCTCGAGCTTCTTGACGTCGACGCGGGATGCCCTGTGCGCAACACACATGTCACGCTTCACGTCCACCCCTTACGCGCACACACAGCACCCGCAGTACAGTACTCACTTTCCCTTGTTGATGCTCTCGAGGTCGACGCCTTCCCCGAGACCGATCGTGGTCGATATGGCACCGACTTTGCTCAGATCGACGACCTTGTCGAGTTTCATCAGTTTTGGACGGGTGCTGTTCCGGACACGGGCTTCGAGCTGTACGGAGAGCAAGTCTCGGAGCCGAGCCATCAGCTTTTGCACGTCGTCTGGGCGATCTCGTCCGAGGGAGCTGAGCAGGTCATTAGCCACCTGGAGGACATCTTCGTCTTCGCCGGCATCGTCGACAAGGTATCCAGAGATGTATTGGACGATCAGTTCTTCTGTTCCGGGGAATATAGATCGTATTTCTTCCGCTATTTCCAGCGATGTCATGGCCAAAGTCGATGTGGAGTGATGTCAGAAACTTTGTTGTAGTGCACCAAAATTAGTCAAAAAGGCCCCTGTGTCACGCTCACGAGAGGCAAGAGGGTTTATTGCAAGCTCTACAACAGGGAGGAGGCAATCAAGGTGTATATAATATAGATATACGATGAGATGTGCAGGACAAAAATCTAGAAGCACAATATGATATCATCACAAACACTGTATAGGGTAGCAGTCATAGCAGGGGCATAGGGTGTCGCATAGAGGACCTGTAGGGTATAGAACGGGATGCAACTGTCTTTAAAGCGAAACAAGGAAGAGGGTATGAAGTGAGGGTATGAACAACGCAGGGAATACAACAAAGTCAATAAAGTTTAGGAAAGCAGAGCACAACAAGGTCAGAAAGTAGACCAGCGACAAGGACTCCGACACAGTTTTGTCGGGGGATTCTGGCCCTGCCGGAATCGATACTGGAATTCTGGAAAGATGAAATGAGTCCACGTGATCAGGTTCGAAGAGAGGTTTGATGACCGACCTCCGTCTCTCACGATGGGGTTTATGCGCCGTCGATGTTCTTCAGCGTCTTCGCGTTCCATCTCGAGCTCATAGGGTGCTTTGCAGCCAGGTATGCGGATACCAATTCTCGGGGGGGAGTTCTTTGGCTCCCAACGACCTCCGCCGGTGGCTTTACAGATGATACTCGAGCGACGTAATGGGTAGGCGTCCAACTCCCCAAATGAAGGCTCGGAAAGCTCCATATCGGAAGGGACAGCAACCATCACCGAAGGGTAAGGAAATTGCTTTGTGCTGAGTTGGGACAAACTCCGCTTGACGCGGATAGGCCTTGCCGAAAGGGTCGACTGCTCGACTGGAGACGCACAAATGGAGGAAGTCGGTGATGGAGAGGCTGTAGAAGACGTTGATGCGACTAAGATGGGGGTTGACGGTCGTGTGTCAGGGGTGCGCGGAGAACCGTGGATTTGGTCCCAACAATCGTCGCAAACCTTTTCCAAGTTGACGGGTGACGTAGGACTGTCGAAAACGGAAATAGGGACATGACGGGGAGGATGAAGGAAATCAAGGCTCGAGACATCCAACAGGTGAGTAAGACGGGAAGTACAGCGGTGGCAAAAGACACCACCGCACTTTCTGCAGTGCTGCGGGACAACATCAGATTTGACGCGCAATACGAGAGGTGGACAAGGTACGAACATGACGGCGCTCAAGGACGGTGAATTTGACGCGACAGTAAAAGTTGTCGCAGACAGAAGCTAGCGGGTCAGGCTGACGGACATGAGCAGTTGTGCATACGAGCTAGACAATCACGCTCACCTTCCAGAGGTTCTTGGGGAGGAGGACAGCAAGGTGTTCGTTGGCACGGAGGGTCGTAGTAGGGAATAATCGTGCACGCTGAGCGCGTGTGTGTCGTGAAGAACCTATGACAGAGGTGAGCGCTGTGAAGAGACAGGAATGGACGAGACGGACTCTCTGCGAGTGAGGAGGCGTCAGACGAGCGGTCGGACCGAGGGGAGAGGGGTTTTGGCCATGCCACGGATGCCTGTGCTTTGGTGGCGAGGTCTGCGAGGGTGGAGGTGATCAAGGACATGTGAAGCGGTGATTGGTGAAGGGCAACGAAACACCGGAGAGCAAAGGTTGTGTCTCCGTCGCAACAAGTTATATCACCCATCACCCATCGCCTGGGAAAATAACACACGCGCCGTGAATTACGTAAATACACCCTCTCCAGCTCAGCTTCGCGTCGACATAAATTAGATAGAAATCCCCCTTCGAAGAGCATCGCCGCAACCAGTCCTCCATCGCATCCCCGCTGCTTCTTGATTCCACCCCGCTCCTCGTCTTTCTCTAGTAGAACCGCACTCTCTCCGCGGAGCGCTGGTAGCAATGGATGATCCCGTCCACCATCATTGCCTTTTATAGCACCCGTCATTACCCGCCCCCGCCGTCCCTGAACGGGTTCCTCATGCGACCCACTCGCAAATTGCAGATGTTTCAGCAGCGCCTTGCAGTTGCCTCCGGACCATCTGTTCACTCGTGATATATAACACGGGTTTGATCGTTCACGCAACTGCACTGCTCCTTTGGGTGTGAAGCGACGTCCCCTTCGTCGAGGTGGTTGAGCTCGCGTGACATTCACGTACGGCAAGCCCGAACAACGAGCCTCCGCGGCGAGCCCGCTGTCAACGCTTACAATTTGTTTAACCGAGAGTCGCTGCCAAGTAGCCTTCAAAACAAGTTTCCCCAGCGTCAAATACCAACGACGAAACGTGTTGGCGTGTCAATGATGATCCCGTCACTGACATGTGGACAGAAGTGTGTGTGCATGTCTTGTATACTACTCACGAATTACATATCACTGTCGCCGATCATGATCAGTACTACTAAACTCAACGTATCAGACCTTGTTGTAAAAAGTGCCACTAGAGGCAGTGCATAGAAAAACCAAACGTAAACGTGGCAGCTTCCCCCTTCCTGCTGGCAAGCAGCTTGGATGCCAGCCATAATTGGGTCGTCCACGTCCAAGCATCAACGTCAAGAATCAACATTCCGTTTCGACCTCTTGGCACCCAGTGGCGACTCCAACACCTGCATCCGCTTTAGTCCGCCCAACGGATCCCTTTCGATAGGCGTAACGTTATTAGGTCCGGTCGTCCGGTGCAACCCTGGCACCCATGAGGCTCCTTCGGAAACTTCCCCGACCCTACCATGATACAGTAACGGCTGACCATACCTCAGAGATGCTGCACCGCCATCCTCTCCGGGTTGCTTGGGCGTATGAAACAATTCGCTTCCCCTGACTGATCCCCACCTGCCTTCCTTGGGCGTCGTGAAAGGTAGACCAAACCTTATCCCTCTTGAAGGCGTTGACGTGGGATCGAAGGACTCGTTATTGACAGTCAATGACGAAGCCTCCAACGAGCGGCCCGGTGTCATTCCATACACCCGCACCATATCTCCGAATGCCGAGGCTGAATCGAACTGCGGCGTACGTGGGTCCCCACGGGACGATGAAGACGGTGGTTCGTCCCATGATGTCCTCAAGCCAGTGTGTGACGCGTATTGCGTTCGCGGCGGTGTCGTCGGCGGTCCCACCGACCTCGTCCAAGGTGTCGCAGGTGACGGATTGAGCCCCGCATTGAGGAACGCTGGGTCATATCCTTCTACATCAGCGCAGCCACGCCCGCCAACACCATGCTCGTCATCATCAGTTGACACGAACGTCGGTTCTGTCAAGGGCACGACAACTGGCGGGGGCGTTTTCACCTCGGCACAGTTGGCACAGAACCAAGGGTCCTCCTCCCTGCCTAGCTCTGAAGTGCTCTGGATCCCAATGCACTCCAGATGATACCACATCCGACAGGCGTCACATTGCACAAGCGGCCGTCCATCGTCTCGTCCTCTGCAGACACACAAAATCTCGCTGTCCACGCCACGGTTACTGTTTTGACGACGTAAAAGACGCAGGTGGACGGCCCGCACGGACTTCTTGCATAGCAATGCGGTCCTGGCGTCTGCCGGATCGCTGGGTATGGTAGATAGCATCGTCGTGCCACGTCGGCGGTCCCTGGAATGGAAAAGGAGTGGATACGTCTTGCCTCGACCTGGCCGAGGGCTTCGCGAAGACACCTCATCAAGGCTACGTCGATTCCAAGATGAATGCCCTTCTTCCACATCGTCCTCGTCAGAGTCCCTCTCGAGGAAGCTTTCAATATATCGCATCCGTTCTTCTCGTTCTGCGCTTGAAAGACCATCTTGCGCCATCAAACAGGACCGCCATGGAAACTCCGTATCCGGCCAGTTCGGTACATCGACTGTACTGTCTTCCGGAGCCGCATTGCTGTCCTTATCCACGTCCTGCTTCATATCCGCCGACGCCTTCTTTCTTTTGCGTGAACGTTTCGCTTTTGGAGTGGGCTTAGGCGGCGTCTGCGGCCCCGAAGGTTCGACCTTCATGAGCACCCTGCCACAGCCTTCGATCTCGACGGGGAATAGTTGGGTAGTGAGGGATGTCACCCGCGGAGGATCAAGAAATGCAGCCAGTCTGGTCTTCTTCCGCTTCTCTTCCTCCGTTAATAACAACCTAGACCCAAGTTCTTCTTCTCCTATTGCATCGCCAAGTTGATTCGGCACTTCGGCTTCTTCGTCGAGCTTCCACGGTTTATCAGAACGCTAGATACGATGGAAAATAGAACCGCATCAGAGAAGGCATTCGGTTCAGCCTCGTGGCATTGCTTTCGAGTGAACAAGATCGACTCACATAGCGCCCATACCCACCAGCCATCAAGCTCTCTTCAAAGCTCTCTTCCGATGTTTCCTGGAATAAAGCAATCCGTTTCCCCTTGATAGGACTGTCAATGACACCCACGTTGGCTGATGACCATAATAAAGACCCGTCTTGGCCACCCAAATCGGAAATGAGTGATGCTCCACCGGCACCGGCGTTGCTTGAATGCGCCAAACGTCTCATCCGTTGAAAGTAGTCGGGCCGACGTGATTCGGCCTCTTGAGTGGACGCAAGATGGTTTTCCATCAACTGGGCACGGATACGGGCAGTCTCACCACCAGGCTCATCCTTTACTCTCTGTAGGAGAGGACCGGCTGTTGAGTCATCGGAACGCAAGTTATCGACACCGGTCGAGGCAGGTGACAGCTGCTCAGCCGATCTCCGCTGTAAAGGTGTGGTGGGGTGAGATTGCAGCACAGGAGTGACGGGTCGTGTTGATGTTTGCCGTGAAGGAGTACGTGGGGGAGTGGATGCTCTGGAGACACTAAGAACGTGCTCATCATCGAAATTAATGTAATCACATACCGGGATCGAGAGTCATCCCTTTTGACTAGAAATGCAGAGTCATTACTATTGCTCGGTTAGTTGTGCGCGGGCTGAATTACAAGGAACTGACTCACTCTCCACAGTCGGTACGCACACCCTGGTACGAATAACGTGGACCATTACTACGAGACCGAACTACAAGCGGGCTATGTACATGTGAGAACCACACTATGACCTGTGTGGCTTTACATACCTAGATTCTGGTGTTGGAATGGAATACGGTCGAAACGGTGGTGCAGTGGGTGAGCTACAATCATGTAAGACAGGGATAGTATCATCAATCCAGCATGCTTACCCGTAGGATCGGAACTCTGTCGGCAGCTTAGTCGACTCTGAATCCGGCTGAGAACTGTGCTTGCTGGAATGAATGGATGGGAACTTCTAACCGATGGGTGACTTACATTTGAGTTGAATTAGGGTTTCTCGTAAAGAGATAAGACGCCATATTTCCAGGGCTGAAATGTCCTCATGTCAACCACGTGCCAAGCGGGAGACCAATAGGAAGACTAGGAGTCAGAATCGTTGGTGGGAAATAGGGAAGATGCCTAAAAAATGTACTAAGCTAATGGGATGCATACCTTTGCGGTGTGGGTAACTGACTTGACTTTTGGAACATTGCTGGTGCATGGAACCTTCCGGAAGGTGTCTCGCTATCGTATCCCAACGAGATTAGAATCCGAAGAGAGGGAAAGAAGGATCGGCGCACCTGGCGAGGTTTCCGAGCTGGTGTCGAGCGCCACTATCCTCGATGCCAGGGGCTAGTGCAGGTTTGTCAGAAGAAGACGAGCATCCGGCGAGATCTGCGAGCAAACCTCCAGCTTTTGGCTTTGTCGGGGTGATCACTTCGGAATGAGACAAGACCGGAGATGTTGTCGGTTCATTATTTGAGATGGAACGGTCCAAGTGCATATGTGAATCCATGAAGAGCTGCGCTGGTTTGGCTGACGATATCAATGAACTGGAATGCGATGTGCAGAGTGTCGTCTGCGACGATAAGCGAACTCGAGCTTGACAATGAAGCAGAAGAGGAAGAGGGGCGGAAACAAGTTGGCGAAAACAGCGCACAAGGAACGGGGAAATGAGGCGAGACATGTAATTAGCTGACATAAGCAGGATTGGTCTTTTTGAATTAGTAGAGAAGATTTGTTGCATCGTGACTCGTTCGACTTGACTACCATGCGAGATTCTCAGAACGAGTCAGTACGTGCAATCGAATTCTACAGCGGAATAGGTGTGTTTAGAAGTCGAAATATCCTCGGTTGGGTTCATCCGTTTTTGCAGGAGGTCTCCATCTCGCGCTCCGTCGCAGCGGTATTCCAGGGGCGGTAGTAGCCGCCGCTTACGATTGGGACCAGACCGCTTGCCAAGCATATGCCGCAAACTTCGGCGCGGAAACTGTCTGCAAGGTTAGTTTCTACCCGATCGACCGCCGGGCCGTGGCTGGGTGGCTATCTTGATCACCGAACAGACAGATATTGCAACTCTCACCGCTGCAGACATCTCTCGACTAAATGCGAATTTGTGGCTTCTATCACCATCATGCCAGCCGTACACGGTACTCAACCCATTGGCCAAGGGGGCTGCCGATCCACGCGCACAGTCTTTCTTGCACCTCATAGACAGCATCTTGCCAGAACTATCAGCTCGTGGCATGCATCCACGTCACCTCCTGGTAGAAAACGTAGCAGGATTTCAGGTGCGTCAACGATGTATTTGCTGAGGCAATACTCCCTGAACCTATTCGCAAGGACTCCACGACGCGGCATCGTCTTGTATATACCTTGCAAAGACTCGGATACGTCATAGCAGAGTTCACTTTGAATCCGGTGCAAATTGGTATCCCAAACTCGCGGTTACGCTACTATCTCCTCGCAAAACTCGCTCCCCTTAGATTTGTCGGCCTCGATTTGACCAAGCCAGATCATTTACTTGACCATATTCCAAGACACCATGATCATGACGACGAATCCCAAAAAACAGTAGATCCACCCTCGCCTGTTCTGAGGAAGTATATAGACTTGACACTGGACGAGGAGACGTTTACCCAGTTTAGGGTTCCAGATCGTGTGCTGAACAAGTGGGGTCGCTTGTTTGATATAGTGCTACCATCTAGCACTAGAACTTGCTGCTTCACTAGAGGTAGGCGATCCTTCGTTTCTTCTAGCTAACCACTCACAAAGGTAGTAGGCTACACACAACTCGTGGAACGCGCTGGGTCTATTCTCCAGACGAATGAGAGCCTTGATGTTTGTCCTCCAAGCCCAATCTAATTTCGACGAGGTTTTCTCATCTGCCCTGTAGACTACGCAGGTTTTCGACTTGTTTCTTGGCGCACGTGCACGCGGCGACGAAGATGCCGTGCGGATACTTGATCCTCTTCGCTTGCGATATTTTACACCTGCAGAACTTCTTCGAATCTTGCACTTTACTGATATAAATACACCCTCCGCCAGTTTCATATGGCCACCAAGCGTGTCAACAAAGTCAAAATACCGTTTGATCGGGAATAGTGTAAATGTGGAGGTAAGTTAGAGCTAGCTCTGAGCGAACGGATCTAACTTTCACATCAGGTTGTCCGAAGATTGATCGTTTATCTGTTTGCAGAAGCGAAAGATGTTAATTATTGACCTGATGCCCATCATGATAATGATAATGATACCTGAGAGCTAAACCATTAGTGGCAGTGACAAGGACATCGTCAATGCAAAGATAGTTAATCTCAGATCATCCATTTTCGGTACCTTTCTGAGGCTCGGTGTTCTGGTTTCAGGAAGTGCTCACACACACGTCATAGTACTTCCCCGGGTACCTCCTACAAGAACAAGGCTCGGAGACTATCGCAATACCAAAACCCGCAAGAGTACCCGAAATGACCCGAGGACCAGTATAGCACCCAGATTGATTGAGGAGTCACTTTTTCGTTCAAACGCGTCCGGGCTTTGATGATTACATAGTGAGGAAGTTTTCGTCGTAACTTACCAGAGCTTGACAGTCGTTCTGCCAGGCAGATCAGGTCGCTCAACTTCGTCTCTGCGAACCGGATGCCAGCACGGATCATCGGCCCGAGGTGTCAACGTCCATATTAGCTTGGCAAGACTGGTATCGTATCGGTCGAGTCGTGCGTTCCTGGATTGGTCTTCGGAGGCCGATCCGACTTTGCGTGAGGGGAAAGCGGCGCGTGGAAGAGCGTAGGCGCAGACGTGTTGATGGAGCGCGCTAGAAGCATGACTCTGCTGCAAGAGACATCGGTATACACGTCGGCCACAAATCTAGTAGATTCGCTGGGACGAAGGCAAGGACGTCGTGCGCGTACCTGAGGAGCGTGACCGTCGACCCTTGACCACGTCACCACGGCACGAGTGCAGGCGAAGTAAAACAAGAGTTGCACTTGCAATGAGATCTATCTTAGGCTATTATCCTAGTCTACCCTCCTACCTTTCGTTCCTAAATCCCAATTGGCAAGTGCCCTCCTTACATCCTTTTGCTGTCAGGCGAAGAAATGACCTGCGCTCGTTGTAGATGACGATGTCCACCGGCTTTGGTGGCATACAATGTTGGTAAGGATGTGGTGAGCCCGTGCTTACATAAGAAATCTCTCGGGCTGGCCACAAGTTTACAAACTTCAAGTTCTGTCACTGGTCGGTTGCTGGTCGGAAACAGATAATAACCGAACCCGATATCAAGTTTCCCCAAGGAGTGAATTGACACGACAGTGAGTGATTCTGCGGTGGCCCATCAGCTCTCACTGGCACTCTTGAATAGTTTCGTCACCAGTGACGGAGATGCCAACACGAAACAAGCTCAGAAGAACTTTCATCATCGGATGCGGATGCACTGCTTTCATCAAGGTATTGTAATGCTTGTATATCCACGGAGAGTGCATGCTCAACTCGGAACTGCTGTGAATTTGGATATATCATGAACTTTGAAAGCCCAGAGGTCTGAGAACGACAGAAGACGTGAGCATCACTGAATTCGCTTTCATACATCTGAAACAACGGATCTGTTAGATGGGCCTAGAAGCAGCGATAAAGGCATTGCTCGACGCAGGTAAGACTGATTCCACTTCCCGCGGGTCCAAAGTTGGGGATAGCACATAACCGCACATTGGAGGCATCACGTACGATGAGGTCGAAACTGCCTTTGTTGGTTACTGCTATGGTGACTCGACGAGCGGACAAGTCAGCCGTCCTTCCTCCTTAGCACTTTCTATCCCTCTGACGAGTCTTTGTTCGTCTAGCGCGCCCTCTACAATCTCGGCATGACGGGGATCCCGATCACGAATGTCAACAACAACTGTTCCACTGGCAGCACCGCACTCTTCAATGCCAACAATGTTGTCAAGTCCTCTCTTGTGGAGTGTGCACTCGCTTTGGGGTTCGAACGTATGGCTCCAGGAAGTCTCGGAACCAACTTTCCTGATCGTGCATCCCCGACTATACTGTTCGGTGCCAAAACTCAAGAACTGGAACCTAACATGAGGACAGGGAAGAACTATGGACCTAGTGCTCCAAGGATGTTTGCCAACGCGGGCCAAGAGTACTGCGAGAAATATGGTGCCGATATCACTCATTTTGCCAAGATAGGTATGTTCCGCTTATGCATGTGGCCATACTGTCCATGCTTGGCAGTCTACGACACCCCAGTTGCTAAAGAACGGCGACATGACAGCTGCGAAGAACCACAGACATTCACTGAACAATCCATACTCACAATTCCGGAATGGATGGACGGAAGAGCAGGTTCTGAATTCGCCAAAGATCAACAATCAGCTGACCAAGTTCATGTGCAGTCCAACATCGGTAAGTTTCGATGCTCTCTTCCATAACTCTCACTAACTTCAAGTACGCCTGTAGGACGGTGCAGCCTGTTGCATCGTCGCGTCAGAGGATTTCGTGCATGCTCATAAGCTCGAGAACCAGGCCATCGAGATTGTTGCACAAGCACTCGAGACAGATCACCCGGCTGCTTTCGAGTCAGGGAGTGCAATGGAAGTGGTCGGGTACGGTATGACAAAACGATGTGCCGATAAAGTTTTTGCGCAAGCCGGTTTCACACCTGGGCAAGGGCGAGATGAGGTCGGCGTGGTGGAACTCCACGACTGCTTCGCTGCCAATGAGGTATGTAGGGTTTATTCTATTCTCAACTTTCTGATCACACCGCTCCCCAGCTCATCACGTACCCCGCGCTTGGGCTTTGCGCGGTTGACGCAGCTCACAAATTGGTAGAGGCAAACGACAATACAGTGAGTCCCTACAATTTCATCCCCCCAGCATTTTTAAATGGATTCGTCCATACACAGTACGGTGGGAAATACGTGGTGAATCCCAGCGGTGGGCTTGAAGCTAAAGGACACCCGCTCGGTGCCACGGGTTTGGGCATGCATTTCTACATCACTAGTGTGTTTCCCTCTTCCCTGATACAGCATAGCCTGACCCTGTCTTGTTAATAGTGCAACTTCGTGATTGTGAGTGGATACAAATGTGTCTTAATCGCCCGTGGCTTTTGGGCTAATTATATGTGCAGGGGCTGGTCCAATGCAAGCGCCAGGACTTTTCAATAGATCAGACAAATGCGGTAAATACGGGCTCGTGCACAACATAGGCATTGGCGGTGCTGTGGTTGTCAGCCTCCTGCATCGTCCCGAATTTTTCAATCCCGGTGGTGTAGACGGGCGAACAAGGTGCGCTAACGCGTCTGTTCCATTCCATCACCACGTTCACTGATCTCGCATCCTTGTCATTCGAGATAGATTGGGATACGATCATGGATTTGAATGTAAGCCTGTCACACCTGCGGACCTGGACAAAGTCAAGTCGAAGAAGTTGTCACAATATGTGCTTCAAGCTGCCAAGCTATAAGAGTCGAGCACCGCCAGTGTCCGGGGAGTAGGGCGGTTAACAGTTGCTTTAACTGCTTGTATGGATGGTGTTGATACATAGTGTGGATTGATTGTAAAGTCCATTGCATCCTATGTCCTTTAAAGCTGATGGATCACAGTAAATGATGATAGTAGATTTTGTGTTTAATCAGAAGATTAGTTGAGCTCTTTTTCATTCTGCCCCAAGCGACAATGAGATTGGGCGTTTGAAACTTGTGGTAAGCAACCTTATAGTACAGTCCAGCGGTCAGGGCAGGTGACCTGCACAGCTCAGCTACAAAATCGAGGCGTCGGATGAACTTGTTCAGCTTGCGATCTTCACGACGCAGAGCAACAATTCAGTTTCTACTCAATCCCCATGGAGCCTCCATGAATTCTTCGCAACCAAGTTCATGAGGTTGAGCCACGGCCCAAACTTGCTGCCACCCATTCAACAGAGATGCTCACAACACCAGAAATGATGTCGATTGTACATAATTTCCTTCTGCCTCAAGCGCGTTCCATTTCAACGTGGGAACTTCGCAATCACGTCTCCGAGTCAGCTACTGGACTCCGCTTTGTAAGTAGGACGAAAGTTGCTGCCATCCAACTCGATACCTAACTTAGTCTCTGCTCGTCTGTCGCCTCCTCGGATCTAAGTATACGTGACTCGGAACTCAGACTATGTGGAACTTGCATACTACATAATTCAAATACTGTATGTACGTCTTCCGTCAACTGGTGTCAACGACTCGGAAGTCCAACTGACGTCTGATCAGGGATAAGACACGGTTAAAAAGGTAAGTTGGAACCCCAAGTAAACGATTCGTCTTTTGGTTATATCTGACGTTGATTCTACAAGCGAAGCAAAGAAATATGTAGTATCATCTTGCCATCGGAGAGCAAAAGATTCAAAGAAACAAATTCATTGACATGTCACACCATGCCATAACAAGGCTTACGCAAATGGAAGAGCTCGCGTGAAGATTCAGAGCATGTCACGGTATGTAACTTGAACACGTCATCGTCAATTTTTGTGTTTCATGTCTTGCAAGAGTAATTCCTCACCTCACACCACTTCCCTTCGGCAAGGCGATAGACACCTCAGATCAGCCAGGCGGGGGCAGGCAGGACGTTGTACGGGACTTCCCTAATAAAGGAAACGGTACTGTAAGACCGGATCGCTTAGAATTCGTGAAGGCCCGCCATGAGACTCTGGGCTTGCTTACATAGTTGTTAAAAGGTTGTTGGACTGCCGTACATTTCAGCATAGTGAGTTCCAAATTCCCTTACTTGTGAGGTCACCACCCAATCAGAGACCAGTCATACCCGAGACTTGTCAAAAACATTCTTCTCCGAAAGGGTAAATCAAAGGCCCTCGCGTAGTGTCACCGTCTATAAAAATGTTCGCCCATCCATGAGTTACTTTGTCTTCAACCATGTCCTCCCCCAAACTCAGGCGAGCATTTATCATTGGCTGCGGGTCTACTGCATTCACAAAGGTACTCGTCTTTTACCTGTTTACGAATCTTACCATGTACTCCTTAGCCCAGGGGCGAGAGAACGACTGAAGAGGTCAGTCTCCCTTCACTTTTATTCTACTCCAAAATCGACATGTAGTACTCGTTAGATGAGTTTGGAGGCCGGCACAAAAGCCCTGCTTGACGCAGGTAAGGCCCATCATATTTGCTTTCAACAGATACCCCTAAAGCTTAATTCTGAAGGTGTAACATACGACGCTATGGGGGCCGCATTTGTCGGGTACTGCTACGGTGAATCCACGAGTGGCCAAGTAGGTCTTTTGTATCACCTATCTCCCAATCCACGCTTGCTCACGTAAAACTTCTCTCTGCAGAGTGCACTTTACGGCCTGGGCATGACCGGCATCCCGATAACGAATGTCAACAATAACTGCTCTAGCGGGAGCACTGCCCTCGTTCATGCCACCAATGCCGTCAAAACCTCCCTCGTAGAGTGTGCGCTCGCGCTTGGATTTGAACGTATGGATGCAGGAAGCCTTGTGAACCTATTCCCGGACCGTTTCGGGCCGACTGCTCTGTGGGGCTTCAAGTCCGTAGAATTAGAGGAAACACTTGGCGAGAATCATGGACCTGTGACTCCAAGGTTATTTGGGAACGCTGCGAAGGAGCTATGTTCCAAGTATGGTGCCAACATTCGGCACTTTGCACAGATCGGTGCGTTCCACGTACGACGACCTGGTGTGCGGTTGTTGAGTGCTTGAGTTCCTCTCTTGATAGCCTCCAAGAATCACAAGCACGCCGTCAACAATCCGTATGCCCAGTTTCGTGACGGATGGACAGAAGAACAAGTCCTGGATTCAGCCAAAGTTACTGAACCACTCACTAAGCTTATGTGCACGCCAACGTCTGTAAGGCAATCGACTCTTCTCACTGGTGAACATTGATGTGCTATCCTTTTTGGTTACCCAGGACGGTGCAGCTTGTTGTATAGTTGCTTCCGAGGACTTCGTGCGCGCTCACAAACTCGAGAACCAAGCTATCGAAATTGTTGCCCAAGCTCTCGAAACAGACCATCCAGACACATTTGATGCTGAGAGCGCTACGGTACTGGTCGGGTATGACATGACACAACGATGTGCAGATAAAGTCTTTGCGCAGGCTGGGTTTGCACCAGGACAGGGACGGGACGAGGTTGGTGTGATCGAGCTGCACGACTGCTTTGCTTCGGCTGAGGTGAGTGTGTGATAATCCACCGCTGTCGTTTTGCGATGACAGGAATCACTTTGATCAGTTCTTCATATATGGTGCCTTGGGTCTTTGCGCTCTTGAGGACGTTCACAAACTTGTGGAGAATGGCGATAATACCGTACGCTCTCTTTACTCGGACTTCTGCGCAATGCTAACGCGACGTAGTATGGTGGTAAATACGTCATCAACCCTAGCGGAGGCCTTGAGGCAAGAGGCCATCCCATCGGTGCAACCGGGATAGCGATGCATCTTTCCATTGCGAGTACGTATTATGCACTCCTTCTGGTCTGACCAGTCCCTAAACTAATTATGATCCTAGTGCAACTACGTGGTTGTACGTTCTTTCTCCGTCATTCCATCCTTACCACTTACATGACTACACAGGGTGTGACAAATCTCAAGTACCAAACTTATTCAATACCCCTGACAAGCGCGGAAAGTATGGTCTCGTTCACAATGTCGGTCTTGGTGGTGCGACGGTTGTCAGCCTGTTGCGTCGTCCCGAGTTCTTTGAGGCCGGCGGTGAGGATGGTCAAACGAGGTGTGCACTGTTTTGTCCATGCAGTCGTGTGCTGAACCATGACCGAAATCCAGGCTTGGGTACAATCATGCATCAGAATACAAGCCAATCACCAGTGCAGACCTAGAGAAGGTCAAGTCACGGAAGTCATCAAAATATGTGCGCAAAGCCGCTATGGTCCACGCTAGGTTGTGATGCGGTGTCAACGTGAGATTCAAGCTGGAACGAGACGCCCTCTAGACTACATTCTCTGGTTGTTGACTAGTAATATCATAATGATGTGAGACTCCTCAATTGCATAAAGTGACCTTGTGCATGCGTCACTGGTAAAAGCCTATCCCAGACGCTTTTGTGGAATTACATAATCAACTGAAATGGTAGGATTTGACCACACCGAAAATAACTATCTTCGTCTTGTCTTCGTCATTGACAATGTCAAGTTGATGGATTGCTGACATATGTACTCAGTTCCCTATTCTTCAAGCTTTCAATAATCACATCGACCGCCTACGATATGCCCAAGAATCGACTACAACGACTTTAATCCTACATCTCCCGACACATCGGACGACTCCGATGTTCATTTAGACCGCCTCTGTCTGCCTGAGTGCGTCTCTTAGAAAACCCGGGTATCCACGATCCTCCTCCTCCGCAAGTTCCTCCTTATACTTTTTAAGACCTGCGGTGATGATGCAGAAGGACGATTCGCTGTGCCAGTGCCAGTGGCTTTATGCGGGGATCCCCTCCTCGGTGTCGCTGGTCGTCTCACTCAGTGTGCGCGTACAAGCGGCGGAGGACACGCCACATGGACACGAGAGTCCTAGTCCTACTACTAGTTCTTCGCCTTCAAGTACAGTCATCCTCAAAACTCATGCGACTGCTAATGCAATTACGTCTTCCGTTGGTCAGGGCCAGGTGTGTCAACGAAGTCCTACTGTCCAGGGATTGTCTGATCGTGGATAGTGTCGCCGCATTGATTCAAGAAGCTAGAAAAAACGTCATTGCCATTACGTCTGAGAACAAAAGGAAACTCACCAAGGTGATGTTCGGCTCCGAGCTTCTCGACGCGAATGCAAGTAGCGCGTCGAAAACGTCACGCAGATTCAGATATTGATGGGCCTGCTTCTTTGATTCTGACACTAACCTCCTGGAAATTGGCCTCATACGAGTCTTCCTAGCATAAATGCGAATTTTGTCAGGGGTGCCAGCCTGAGCAGAGTTGTACTGTTCCCTTACCGTCTGACCGGAGATGACATAGTGCAGATGGAGAGGTTAGTTGGAGCTCGATCCCAAGCAAGACGACGCTAACTGTCATGATCTAGTAGGTTGTGTGGTGGATCGGAGATCGATTGTACAAACACACTTGGACTAGAACTTACACCATCCGACAAATACACCCGAGAATAAAAACAATTTTACTAACACTGTATAACTTGCCATATCAGGTTCGCAAGAATGGAAGCGCTCGAAATAGTAGTACGATCTGCTTCAATCTCCGTCTTTCATGTCCTGCAAGAGTACACTCCCCATCTGGCCAAGCGTGCTTTAAAACACCTTCTAGCATCACCAAGTGCTCCTGCCAGGCCAATGAGAGGCTCACTCGGTACGGAAGAGCTGTTGAAATTCGGTTCATTCGGCTACCTTGCTGTACTAACTTAGAGAGGGTAAGTCGCCCGATATCGCATGCGTTCTCCGTCTATAAAATGTTCATCAGTCACCAGTCACTCTACCTTCAACCATGCCCTCCTCCGAATTCCGTCGAGTATTTATCGTTGGCTGCGGGTCCACTGCGTTCGTAAAGGTACTTCTCATCTCTCACCTATTTGCGAATGATCAAGTTCATCACCATGAAATCCTTAGCCCAGGGGCGAGAGAACGACCGAAGAGGTTAGTCTTCCCTTACCTTTGCCTACTCTGGAACGGACGCATACTCGTTAGATGAGTTTGGAGGCCGGGACAAAAGCACTACTTGATACAGGTATGAGGCATCATTTGCCTACAATAGATATCCTGAAGTATAAATTCGAAGGGATAACATACGACGCTGTGGAGGCCGCATTTGTCGGGTATTGTTATGGCGATTCTACGAGTGGCCAAGTAAGTTTTTAGTCACTTATCTTCCAATCCGTGCTTGCTCACTAGTGGC
>JBBPOE010000142.1:0-50268 GCA_038091295.1 Tylopilus felleus | reverse complement strand
CCCCCGCAAGGCCCCCTTCCCCCTCCACTATCACCAGATCCCCTCCTCATGTCAGACCCTACCCCAAATCAACAACCATCGTCTACCGAACCTTACACGCCACCACCACTAGATCCTGCCCTCGATACCCTAATTCCCTTCGACGGCCTCCATCCACAATTCGATCCCGAGTTATCCGTCTCAATACATCCACCTCCAACCCCACCCCAATTACAAGGTTTAGAGCTTCAAAGCCAATTCCATTCATTTCCACAACACCAACTTTATGTACCTCCAAATCCTGTCTTTGTCCGTGATCGAGAGATCAATATATGGAAACTAGCTTGTCAAGAGCGCGTAGATTGTTTGTGCGTACACCATCAACTTCCTTGCAAATACACCCGCCCCCTTGTGGATCCGCTTTTGACCATACCAAATACTAAACCCGTTTCTCTCCAATTGCTTCTTCTAGATTACGTCGCTACGGTGTCGATTATATCAAGGCACTCGTCGAATCACAAGCCCGCTCTCTTTCCAGAGAGTCGCGATCGTCCTCTTCCTTTGGCACCATCCAATCACAGACCAAGTTTCGACTGTATACCCCGGCCAGCTATACCTATTCTTTGTCTTCGTGGGGATCCACCTCTGAGGCGCGCAAGGCATTCCCCGTCAACGACCAAGGTGACGATGCCGATCCCAACTGGCCTATGGATGATGCAGATTGGGTGGATGCAGATGTCGATATGGAGGATGAAGACGAAGACGACTACGAGGATGATGACGATGCTGCGGAGGGTGAGACGGAGCGGGATAGTGAGGCCACGCTAGAAGCTGTGGAGGGATTGGTCATTACAGACACGGGCACATCCAAGCAGGACGCGCAACCGACAGCCGCGATGGACGTGGATAGTACGAGTTCGGAGGGCCGACTGCCGGCAAAGGTAATGGTGAGCTCGGAAGCGCCGCTCCTGCCACGTTCAGTACCCGATCCGTCACTACGTCCCTCGACACCCGTCCCTCAAGTATTTCCTCCACCCCCACCATTGACACCACCCGCTCTTCCACCCCTTTCATCTTTGCATGTGCCTTTGCTATCCGAGCCCCCGCGTGCGTTCATGGGTCGCGGAACCCCGCCCGACCGACGACGGTTAATCGAATGGAGCGGCTCTGGACGCTTTGCAACTAACGGCATGGGTCCTCCGCTCTTTCTCTCACCCGTCCCCCAACGGCACCCCAGCCCGGACGTAGGTATTGTTTCCATGTCCGTTGACCCGCCCATCCATCCTCCGCCACCCCAACCCCCGCACACACATGGCGAATGGACGTCGTTTTTGTACTCGATGCTCGAAGGGGACGGTGTCGGTGTCGGTGTCGGCATGGGGACGAGCGTTGGCGGTGCTGCGCATACGTCTGAGCCCACGTGGTACGAGCTGGGATTGGCGTCCGTTCCTCCAGTCGCCAACCTTGAGCTCCCTTCTACACACACCCCCACGCGAATGTCGATTCCGTCGGTGGAGCAGCCGGTCGACGAAGGGAGCAATAACTCGAGCACGTTAAGGTTCGCACTGGGATGAGGTGGACGCGCGGGTTTGGTTTGGTATTTATAGAGGTATTATATCGTGGATCGTTGGATCGTCATCACCATCATCGTCTTGTCTTTTCTCTTTCAGCCCCCCTCATAGCCCGTGTTCTGCACCTGCTCGTGCAGTCGTCGGTTCGTCGTCCTCGTTTCCCTCCTGGTGAGCTCTACGTGTTTAGGATATCTCATGTACACGCCATATCTCGCTGTTTTACACATCGTCATCCGTGTTGTTGCAATCTATAATCGCCCCCACATGTGTTAGGTCTCGGTACTACTTGCGCCCACGCGCTGCCTCCTACTAGTAGTCGTGTAGCAATAGGATTTTCATTTGTTCTTCATTTGGTTATCCCATCGATTTCATCTGGGTTCTTAGTTTGAACCTTGTGCCATTTTTGCATTGAGACGATCTAGCTCGACGGAGGATAACTGGATGGATTCTTTCGTGTTCTACGTTGTTCCATGCTTTTCTCCCGTCGCTCTATAGTCCCATGCAATAAATATTTCATACCAACGCCATCACGCCCCGATGTGAATCAACACGATCCGCTGATCGAGCGAGACGAGAGATCCTTGTCGACCGTCTTGGCCGCACTATTGAGCATACGCGCGGCGCGCGTGAAGTTCCACACGTCCCCGTTACTGTCGCCACTCCCTGGTGGCCTACCCAGTCTCGTAAAATGCCCGCACCATTCCGTCGTCCACGGCCCGCATTGTCCCGACGACACTCCAACGAACTGGATCGCTGCTGCGAGGTGGATGATCTCGTCTGGCGCCTCGCGATCGCGGACCGCGGCGGTGTGGCACGCCGAGAGGAAGGCGAATTCGCCTGGTGCCGCGCCATCCACGCTGGCGGGGCCACGCGCGCGAACGATGTCTAGGACGGTCCCGCCCCGGTCGCGTAGCGCAAAGGAGGCGTCGAAGGGACGCTCTGTGTTGGGGTAGCCGTGTCATGGGAGGTGGGACCAGCCGTGCGTCGTTGCGCTGCGTCCCGCGAGTCTTTTGAATCGGTCTCACTGGCGCTCGCCAGACCCATATCATGTACGTTGCCACTGGTCCAGGTTGCTTCCGCTGGTTCTTGCTTCTGCTGGTTCTTACAGAGTGTTCTACTAGTAATCGTGCTTGAACATCATGAAATCGGACCGAATGTAGAAGGCTTACACGGCTCATGATGCTGCTCCCGTTCAAGTCCCGACATGTATATTCCAATGCGGCGTTCCGCATATACGGACTGAAGAGTCAAAAGCAGATGCTTGTACTGGTGCAGCTACAACATATTCGGCGGTTTTTCGCAAGGGTGTTCATGTCCTCAGTGCACGCCGTAGCTTCATATCGACCCTGCATTGCGCTGTGCTGATATTAACAGATCACTAATCTCGTCCAAACGTGACCAACTACGTACATGGTGTCACCTGCGAAGAAAAGACCAGCTGAAGATTGCTTTTAACTTCCTCCCCAATTTGGCCCAGCCCCATACATAGAGTCGTTGAAAACTTTGCTACTGCCTCGCTATCGGCGCGAACATCTATGAACAGTCAAGTTTGGTATTCCCTCTTCCATTGGCATCTCTTCGCCACGCTCCCGGTCTTCGTTCTGCCCCCCATCCGCGAACACGATCTCAGATCTGCTGGCGCCGTGGCCAGATAACGCTGATAAGCCAAATCCAGAGTCGATCCCACTCCCACGTCCGCCTCGAACGTTACGTGCATACAATTCCCGCATGTTCAAGACGAATCGGGGGGTTAGCGTGGGCATAGGAATAAATGTCACAAAGGCCATAGGTATGGCTTGCCATCCATTTGTTGAAACTCGTCCCCACGCAAGCAGTGCATTCACGATGTTCCATGCCAACATGCTATCACAGAAATATCATTAGCTGCTTTGTCTTGCGGTATAGATGGAGTAGCGGGTGAACGTGGGAGAGGAAAGATGAAACGCGGACGTACGCAAGGAAGTAGACAACACCTTCCATGACAAGCAGGTTGATAAATTGGTTGAGTTGCCACTGCCTTGTAGCTTTGTACAATTCAAGGGACCGCTTGACAAATTGCATGATCACCAGTCCACACATCACTCCACCGTGAACAAGCTGAGTAATGCCAGTGGCCTTATTCCAACCGAGAGAAGCAGGTTCTAGCGTACAAAACGAGACGCCCTGTATTTGAGTGATGGTCACTGTGATGTCCAGGTAGTCATGTGTATGTAATTATTGATAGGAGTTCCTACATACCTGGAACGTTCCGTGGATCGCTGTAGACGATACAATTAACGACTGAAGGAATGATTTCCGCAACATAGAACGTCAGAAGAGAGCCAAGGATAATCTTCGATCGATTGTACATTGCCCACACGCGTAAAATCATAACCACTGCCAGTGCATTCAGCATGACTCCTCACTTCTGTGCTCGCGGTGAACGACATGACAACTCACAATCAGCTGCGCAAATGAATCCAAACGTCCCCCATGAACTAATGATTTGGAATATGATACCTTGAAAGTACCTGAGTTGACAGGGATGAGTGTATCAGGAAGCGGTACTTACAACTGTTTCATTGGCACCAATTATCTAGGGTTTGCCGTAAATAGTTCGAAACTTGTATAGCACTCACAGCTGTAGGTCGGGATTGTTCGGTCAGCTACGAGTGCGCAGTGATGTATGCAAACAGACCGTTGCAGGACCAGGTAGCAAGGTTGGCCCTGCTAGTGCTGTGATAAATGGAATGAGTTGGATCGACCGCAAGTTGTGAATGTTGAACGTACATAAGGGAAGGGCACTAATGAGCACAACGGAGTTAGTGTTCAATGCTACAGGGCGGAACATCCTCATGGACGACATACATAAAGGCACAGAGGCCGAGATAACGAATCTGTGATAGTAGCAGTGTCATCATGATCAAAGGTCCGAGAGTTCAATAATCAACACGCACAATAACGAATAGCACAGATACCAAGGTCCAGGGTTTTGTCTATGCCAGTGGTTATATGGCACTTATATCAGAAATATGACACTTCCTAGGAGAATGAACGACCAACCCAAATGTACTCTACCTGAATAGATAATGTGTCACTCGTACTTCACCCCAAGGTCTGATTGAAAATGAATTGTATCACCTCTCGGGGAAACATGAGCACTGGCAACACCCAAAGTTAAGCCCTGTGGACCAAACATGTACAGCGGAAAGTTCTACCGTAATCATATACAATAATAGTTATCACCGTAACTGTAACTCTGTTAGCTAGAAGACGGGTTGAACTCATGCGAAATGGACGCACGAATCAGATAATCATTTTGCTGAGAGCTTGCGATGGCAGATTGCAGAGAAGAAGTCATGGCCAGGCGGCCTCCAAGGTGTGGGGGGAAGTAACCAAGAGTTTTATACACATGGAGGCTTATCTAAAAGCGATCTAATATGAACTAGCGTGTGTGCGATGGGCCGATTGAAAAAGGTGACGTATCTTATTCGCTCATCCTCCTCGATTTTTCGGGTTTATAAAACCTTTACATCTGTTGTGGTTACTCTTCGAGTACATCGTCACTGTAATGTTCAGCTTTTCAGCAGTTGTGCGTCTGGCGATCATTGGACGCTGTGACACGCAGCGCACAAGGGACCCATTCCCTTACGTAAAGACCAGCTTGGCGTGGCGTCAAGCTTGGGCCAAGTGGACCCAAAGTTTCTAACTTCCTGTTCAAGTTCCACCCGGGTCTGTTTGATTCTGCTGAGGGCAACACGTTCATTTCCAAGACCATGGTATGACCGGTTTGAATCTATACAAACTGTGCACAGTTGGTTTGGTTACCAACAAGTGCACCGACAACCTGTCCAAGTCGGTGATACGGTCACGACGAAACTACTAGATAAGTACTAGTGCCATACACCGTGATCCGACACTCAAATACCCATCAGAAAGTTGGCAGATGGCCTGATAGCTGACAGTCGACTTTTATGTAAATGAGCGCCGCGTCCCGGACTCCTGAATTACTGCCGTGCTATTGGTTGAAGGTTGATGCCAAGCTTGGCTTCCGTTGCTCCGTCATATCACCCTCGTGTGGCACTAATATACCTACAGGTACCGTTTTCCAGTGAGCGATGCAATGTACATGGTATCCCAGGGTGCCGGTGACTGCTTAGTATGAATTGATTTGCTATTGCAACAAGGAGGGCAGACTTTAAGCAAGTAAGCGCTTAGTAGAAAATGAAATACCTATGCAATGTGCCGCTTGGCAGCAGGTGGAGAAATGGTCGAGTGTAGCAGTACGGTGAGTGCGGTTGAACGCACTCTCCGTCTCGTTGAAGGACTATTCCAAGTCGACGAGATATGGGTCCCGGCCGCTTCTAAGGTTAAGGAATGATGGTTCAGGATCAGCAACGAGTGAATAGTAGCCAGGCACGCTCACCGCCCAAGTGCCAAATTGAGATCGGTTTACTTCGTGCGATGATGAAGAATGGCATCAGGGACAGCAAACCCTAACGATTATCAAGACATACCGGTTTTACGACCTGTCCGATAGATGGAAAGTGGACTTAGCCCCGTTGACCGAACTAGGTACCTACTGGGAGTACAGCTGACCTCGGCGCTGGTGGGTAGTCTATTTTATGATTTAGCGTGACATTATGGGTTTCGGTCCAGGCAACACGATGTGCACGATGACGGCGCTGATTTGAAGTCTCTATCCACTACTAGTATGTATTTGTTCTTCTTCCTGGATGCTAGCCCACATCTGGGTTACGGCGTTGTGTCCCAATGGCTGGGTGGGTGGGTCGAAGAACGGGGATTGAAACTTACAACAGTCAAATCATATCAGCTTGCGCAACTTCCACACGCCGGGCATTGCACAGTGAGAATAGCCGCAATGTTGCACAGCGAAGAGAATGGTGCGGTGTTTGAGAGATGTTCCCATCCCATGCGCGTCATGCAAGTAAAAGCACGGAAAGACAACGAAACAACCGAGACTCCCGGGCTCCTTGTGCTCCTGGTAGAGAAACTTGAAGGTTCATGCATCTGGTCTGCCATCGGCTCGGGGACTAATTTGTACATACTGAGAAATGAAAGATCAGAGAACAAATCTAGCATCTCGAAGCAGGACTCGGAGCGAACATTCCCTCTGACAGTGAAGTAACATCGTCGCCTCTTTCATTGTTATCTCTAACTCTTTGATTGTGTCCACCGATCCCAGATCTATGATCCGTTAATGCTGCCAAGCCGGATCCATGCGGATCCCGTTCTCGCGCCCGCCCTTAACATCATGCACTTATCAACACTAGCACTACTTATCACGGAGTAGGTGTCCTCTAGCTCATTAGGTTACATGGAATCAGCCATACAATGTGCTGCTATCGCACCAAGAATACCCCTGCATCACGACTACTTGCGCATGCTTCCGCAGTCTATCAAGGCCACTCCTAAACACTTTCACACCGCGTTCATCGAGCGCACCTTCGCGCAGCACGTCATCCTGAATCTCAATACATACCTGCCCCGCATGCCCTCTCGCAGCGAGCCACTTGCAAAATCCCGTCACCCACCCCCACCACCATGTCATCTCCGGTTCTTTCAACACGACCCTCCTCACCATCTACCACGCGCCATCTGCCAACATGCTCTATCTCCGACTCCCGGGACCCACGGCGACCAGTACCAGTAAGACGGGCAGGAGGAGTAGGGCGGGGGTGCACGAACCCCCGAAGCGTCACTGCGAACTTGGCCACGCCTGCCCCCAAGAACGACTTCCTCCACGTTCGAAAACGCCTTCATAAACGATCTCGTCGGCATCTTCCACTTGACAGTGCTGTCATGCAAATAGAGCTCTTTCACGCGTGTGAACCTAGGTTGGCCTCCCTCATCAAAGAGGTACTCTGCAGCATGATTCACGTAGGGTAGCTCGACGGTGAGATCATCGTGCCAAGGAATATCGAGGTTGGGCATTGTGAGGACGCTTAGGAGCTCGCAATGGGAGCTCGCAATGGTATCGGACACCTGGATCGCGGCGGTGGATGATGAGCGTCTCGAGCAAGAGGAGCGTCACACCCGGTGGACGTGTCGGAAAGCTCTCATCGGGTTCGATGACGGATCCATACAAGGAGAGGGTAACCAAATTTGGCGTCGCCCTCAAGAGCGCGCATAGCGCGAGGAACTCGATAAGATAGGGTGGGACAAACAAGCCTTGCGTTGGACATTCTTGGGTCCGTAAGGTGAGAGAGGCAAGATTGTGGACGTTGAACGGCCAACCGGATCTCATTCGAAAAGTTTCGATTGGGAAATGGTCGATATCGATGTGGGTCAGCGACGCCGCTCAGGAAAGGGAGTAGGTAGAGGTAGCGGAGTTAATAATAATGGGGGTAGGTCGTGGTTTGCCCTGGGATAGACACCTTCGTCCAATGAGGCAAACGAGAGTTTAATAAACCCTTCATCACCGCGCACACGACCATGTCAGATACATTCCATACCGAAAGGTTCCGCAGGCGGTGTGCGTGGCGGTGTGACGTGTCAGCGATCGGGCCGAGGGATGCTTCGCTGAAGTTGACCTCACTGGCATGCTTAGAGAAAGGCCAATGACAAAAGCTTGCGTCGATCTCAAACTGTCCAGACCTCTCGAGAAATGATCGACTGGTGTCGCAGAAGTCACGAAAACACGGGTCCATAATTCGGGTGTATGAATCACGATGGCGCGCCAGCTTCTGCACACGCCGGCCACCGTAGTTGACACGGGGAGTGCATGAGCCGAATACGGAATCTCGTTGAGCTCGTAATGGAATATCTGAACGATCTGGATGGGTCGTATGCGCTTTGTGGGCGTTAAAGATATTTGAATCGTGGCGCAACGTGCTCGAAAGTTGAAACCCTTGATCGACAATATACAGCTTTATTTCGGCTGGTTTGTTAGGAAATACCAAGGGGAAGGCACTGTGCTCGTGAGCTATCATATCTGCGTGGAGTTCAAATTCAGCGTGCATTGCAACCTTCCATACGTTGGCGGCTCACCTGGACTGAACGTACACTGAGAATGGGGCGTCTGGCACAGAAAATCTGTAGGAAGGACGAAATGTGATTGCGTGCTTTTATATGCTACTTACCCTTGTAAGGGTCAACAGAATAACCCCATCCTCGAGGCAACTTGGCTCTGAGCCTTTTGACAATTACAGACAGCACGAATCGGTGAGCGTAACAAATCCGCAGGATGATTAGAGCGCTGCCTCCATCGTGACTTGAGGTAGGGCTTAGTACAAATCGAGGGGGCGTATAGCACCATCCAAAAGCGAACATGAAACTATGTATCAGCAACAGGATTTAGCCGAGCACCTCAAAACGGCGATTCATAGAAGGACCAACCTCACTAACCTGATCGAGTAACAGGTGAATAACTTGAACCCGTGCATGCCGCCTTCTGTCTATAATCAATCACCTTGCGCCGTGTCGTACGAACATGAGACTTGGGATCTGGAAGAACCTGCAGGGTCTGGGTCTGGGAAAGTCACCTAATTTCCGTTTCAAGTGTTCGGTGATGCATTCAATGGCCTAGTTCAAATTATTCATACGCACGCCCAATGATAATATGACGTGGTCACCAGCGAACTCGCATCAGCGAAAAACAAGATAAGATCACCAGCACATTATCACTATGTCGGACTCTGAAGATTCAGGTGTGCATGGAGTCGAAACCTGGAGTCGAAACCTGAGGCTTGAGTGGTCAGAGTCAGTTGGCGCAACACAGGTGGCGGCGTTAGCAGGTCGAGAATTCGCACTTCCTTGAACCCTGAGAGACCCCGCAGTAGGTGAAGTTTGGAATTCAACGTCATCATTGCAAGTTGGAAACGCGTGAGTATGCAAAAGGTCAAATCATAATAATCGAATGATCATGACAGGTCGTAAAAGTCGTCAAGTGTCGTACAAGAACTCTGAGATCATAGTATGTGTCCGAGACACTGCAATAACACTGAAAAGACTAGGCTACATAGCAGCAGGGACAGAAGAAAGTACAAGACAAAGTGCAATAGATCAGGTTGCGTATCGCAAGGACCCTTATAAGAGAATGCAAGAAGCAAGATAAATAGGCATCAACTTCGAAGAAAGAGCATCGATAAAAGCGCAAGCATAGATCCATTCGGCATTGCCACCCCTTGACATGATGACAATCGTGTCCACTCACCCGTTATGGCCGGCGGACCCATCGCCCAAGCCCTATTCTCCGAAGGACCGCTGCGCAAATGGCGAACGAGACCAAAATGATACTGCACGACAAACGCGCTAAGGGCAAACGACCACCTCGTTTCGCAGGAGAACGGTTCCTGTCATTCGCTCCAGGACAGGAGCCGGTCCGAGTCTGAGATTCGTCGTGAACGTCCGGTACGAGCACACCGAGATGTCCATACGGGAATAACCATCCTATTGCTCTTGCAACGATCGCACGAGTGATATCAGCCAGAGACATGCTTTCAAGCACATTCCTGTTCCTGGCGGTAAGCGTTTCGTCCTCGCGTGTTTCCGCTGTCTCCGTTGTCGCTTGTCCGTTCGTCTCCGATTGTCGTTCAAAATTAGAAGAATGGTGAGCATCAGATAATTGAGCTTCCGTCAATATGTCCTCCTGTCTGGCAGTATTCACTTCGACCTCCTCCAGCCGCAACCTGAATGCTTCTAGTTGGGCTCGAGTAGCTGCAATAGACTCTTCGAGCGCTCGTAGAGCACTATCTGGATCATTCCGTGGATCGGAGCTTGCTCGGGTCCCACCACGAACGACACCACCCAAAGCGCTCGCGTGACAATCCTGGCCCCCCGAGTCCTCGGATACACCATCGGGAGGAGAACCGGTGAAAATGGCGGTGACGACTCGTTTTCGAGAATGAGAATTCACGTTCTTCCTTCTGCTGCCAGTGCTTCGATGCGTCCTCGGCCCCGTCGACCGAACAGAATCACCCTTGGCTTGTTGACCATCGTCTTGTGGATGACAAGATGTGTCTGGTTCCATAAGCGATCGGGAAGCATTATCTGCATCCGCACTTAGGGCAACGGGAATCCGTTTCACTGTCTCCCCTAAGCTGAAGTCGGCTTCCCATGCGCGCGCACCTCTCAGCGGGATGCCCGAAGATGACGTTAGCAGCTCCTCGATAGTAGGTTCCTCTTCTTGATCCCTATCGACTCCGAGCGTGGTATGCATATGAGAGTATGGAGGGGGCGGTGTTGACAAAGATGGTTTCTGGGGAACAAAGACTGGATCCACCGCTGACGAACGAATGTGGTGATGAGGCTCGTCATGTAAGGCAGACAGCGAGTTGGACAACGATTCTGGAGAACGTTTGGCGTCCGAGATTGATTCGAACTCTCGGTCGATCTCACTTTCAGACTCGGCCTCGCCTCCGCTCACGGAACCCTCCTCGCTGGCAGAACATTCGCTCCCGCTCGTGCTTGCACGCTCCCAGGTCTCAACGAGGCCCTTCACCTTGCCTCGCCGACGCATGCGCATTCGCGCCAAGTCCCTATACCTCTGGGTGGAGGCATCCGAGACCGAGTTGGAGCGGTGCAGTGACATGGCCGGGGATGGTGGTAGGGTGTTATCGTATTTGCCAGTGTTGTTATCAAGAAGGAAATGTAGGTCATCAGCAGATGCAGAGGCACCGGGGATGCTGTGGAACGAGGCGGAATAGCGAGGGAATCTGGAATATATGTCATTCGAATTGTCGGAGACTTCGTGCGAATGATACGAGTCAACGTAGATGCGTCCGCGAAGAATATCAGCACGGAGGGTGCGTGAATGCTCAAGAAGCTGAGTGCGCTGTACATCGGAAAGTGGTGCACTGTGCGCGTGTAGGGGCGATCAGCGGGGGAGGCGTGACGACCAGACACGACATACCCAGCAAGATCGGCATTTGTGAGCCGCAGTAACTCGCGGCCTGTGAGACCACGTGTACGGACACATTCGAGGATGTCCACAAGGCTAGAGTCTTCTTTGTCCCCGTTCGCGGTGCTCCCAAACTTGAAAGATGTCTTGAGATAGGTAATGAGCTCGTCCGTGTTCCATTGTTTGGGGTTGGGAGGCAAGCCAACGTACAGCTCCAGCGTACAGTCTTGAACGTGACTAAATTCGTGTTTCTGGTCGTAACTGTGATTTTCTGTGATGGGCTCGGTGGCGTTGCTCGGCATCGTTTCCGCCCTCCTCACTCGGTGCGTGAGTTCCGGTTGATTTGCATTCTTCGGATTGTCCTGTGAGGAAACGACAACTGATGGCGGGGTTGGCAATGGCGCAGGCATGGTGTGCGCTCCCTTGACATCGCATAATTCACCTTCGACCGACGACAGTGAAGATGAATGGTAGTGCCGCACCACCGTTCCTATTGGAATCCGAGATGGCGGAGGAGGGAAATAATGGTGCCTGGTATGGTTGGCAGAGTACGGTGACGAGGTGGAGCGAGACAACAACGCAGAGGACGTCGTCTTGATTGCGTATGGGTGAGCATTTGGTTGGATAGGTGGTGGATATTTCGTGGTGGGTTCCGCTGGCAAGATTGGGCGGCTCGCCATCGCTGACAGTCTGTAACGCAACCCCAGTCAATCAGTGGGTCAGGTAGTAAACTGCTTCAGAGTGAGGGTGAGCACAGAGAAGCACAGAACACTCGGTGGCTACATGCTCATAATGACCGTGGGACACCGCTGTGTTGAACCCCGCGATGGCGCTGTTGTCCCACTTGCGATTGACCTCCACTGGCTCAATGTACAAGTTCTACTGATCATCTTTTAACGACATAATGGACATCATACCTGGCAACGCCTCGAAGTGGCTTCTAACAGACTATTTCGAGATTCGCCCTTTTGCGAATGAGGTCAGTCTTTTGATGCGCGACAAGTTTGACCAGTGGACCCACTCTGAATCGCTGACGGTTACGAACGTTGGCTATATGCCATCTTCTCTACCATGGTATACTATACTGCTGAGCTATGTCCTCTATATTGAACATTCTTGCCTACTTCCTGGTTCAGCCGTTATCAATCCAGGTAAGTCCTGTCTTCAAGTTCCTGCTTCCTTCTATATGTCAGCCTGTTGTGTCCTGTGTTTCAGCATCACCTAGCATCTTGATGTGAGTTATCATCACGGAGATAGACGTGTAGCTAGACGTTTGGGGACATTCGAGGATGAATTGATAACACCCCGTTCAAGCCTCCCTGAAGCTGGAGTGTTCCAACAGTGTAGGCCTAATTAATCCCTGGTTTGAGACTAACACGGAGATTGCATTCTCTGACGTCTCGTCGTCGCGGAGATCTATATATACATTATACCACAGGTGTCGAACTACGCTTCTGCTCATCAGCGCAACTGCCAACCTCGCGGGAACCTTGGCTATGCTTCGCGACGTGACCGCGAGCCAACTGGTACAATCATACGAGGGAAGCCTTGTGTCGCTTGAAAAGTTTCCGTCGGGAACCGACGGCGCCTCCCATATCCCGGGCGTCTTTCAATTGGTACATACCTCAAAGCAGCAACCTGATGACCGTGTTGGTTGTAGCATTGGAGCTTCGATGCATTTACTGGGCGCAATGACAGTATACGTACAGCACCTAGATGGCGTGTGGTATGTATGTCATCATGAGCCTCGAAACTCCAATGGAAGAGAACCTGGTTTAACATCTATGGCTAGAAATTGTCACATCGTTCCGATGTCGAGACAGCATATGCAGCACAATCTCTCTGCAGAATCCTTTCATCCCTTCTCACATCGATCTCGCCCAGTATGGCAGACGCGGACGGATGGCACCAATTCACCAAGTAAGCGCGCAACAGTCGCAAACTCTATCTTGCTTCCATCACCAACTACGGACTAGTGAGAGAAACCAATATCTTGTACGACTACTGTTATTTCCTCGTCAACCGAGGCAGCGAAGAACAGTCAACCCCTCAGGTTTGCGTCAGTCGTTACATTTACACAAGGATAACCTTTACAGCACAAGGGAATCTTGGGATTAGGTTATCGCACTTGTTCCGTCACGGCAGAGAATATATAATGTAAGTATATCCATATCGATCCACGTCGTTCGAAAGAAACAATGTCTAAAGTGTCTCGACCAAGGATATGTTGAAGAGGACAGCATTTAAATCAACGTGAGAGGTTTGAAGTGAACTTCCAGCTCCCACTCAACCACCCGCTACTAGATAATTGGTCCGTAGGCTCAGTCACGTTACCTGCACGATGGTGTCTTCATGATGGAGTTCCTTGAAGGTGTCAACTCCAGCGTGCAGCTACAAGTCAGTGGGGAAACCCGAGGGTGGTGGGAACGGTGTGGAAGATGGCGTGCGCTTGGGTGGTTTGAGGTTGTTGGCCCGGGGCAGACTGAGGGCTGGGATGTACTGTAGTAGGCATAGCAACGAATAATGAGGTCAGCTTTATCGTTCAAGATGCATGTCACCATCAAGTTCAAGTTGCGGGTATACGTCCTTTGGATGGACAGGAGTGCGGACGCCTCTGCGCCCCTCGCAATCCCAAAGAGACACGAGTCAGTTGTCCGGAAAAGCTTGATGGCGCCCGATAACGTATTTACCATAACTTGTGACCGATCATCGGATCAGCTCCTTCAATTGCAAGTTGACGTTTCTCTGACCGGCAAACAGATTGGGCAGCCAAGGGAAGATGGAACACCGGCCAGAATTCGAGAATAAATACAGCGGGTCCTCAATAGAACAGGCTGCATCCTTTTATGTCTGCGTCAGTTGTTAGCATAGACTTGTTCGGTCAAGGTAATGAAAGATGTAAATATTCTCATAGCAGTGGAAGTTGATTGAAAAACATGGTATTGAAAAGCGCCTTAACAAAGCATAACCCCGAGACAATCTGGGATAGCGTTCACAGCCAACATGGGAGGTTTGAGGTGAGCCTTTCAGAGCTTCAATCTCCACTTAGTCATCGCGCCATGCCTAGTCCGCGTTATCGGGTTACAATAAAAGCATGAGCAAATGGCATAATAGCTAAATATAAATTCGACACACGTTGAAGGCATGCAGGACACAAGTCTTCTGCACCCATAAGAGATTCTGGAGTACGTTCCGCGAGGAGGAGTGCCTGATGAGAACCGATCCCCAATCAATCCGCCAAACCTGACTATGGTACACCAGAGTACCAAAAAATGAAGACGCAAGGAGCAGCAGTAAGAACTAGAGGAATAGGGGAGAGTTGCATGGTCGTATTCGAAGAGTACGTGCAAAGGGTGATCTGAGGAAAAACATGGCCTAGAGTATACAGCACCGTGGCCGTGGAATTGCGAGTGTGAGCCAATGCGCAGCTTCGTTTGGCGCAGAGGTCCGATGGACGTTATTTTTCTATTTTTCCAAAGCAGCGCAGTCATAGCATCATCGCGCGCAGCGCCGCCGAGTCTTGACTAGCCTGTCTCAGACCCATAATGGAATCTTATTGAGTTATACTCGCTACGAACGGGAGCCGCGTGATAACTGACTAAGTGACTCTCCGAAAATGGGGGAAATGACATCCTTGGCCTCGATAAGCACGAGATTAAGTGTTGCTTGCATTCAAGGGAGCAATACTTTGATTCGGGATTGAGTTCTCTTGCCAGAAGCTAACTTTTAGTTTGCAGGCTCCAGAAATACAGACCACCGGTAATCCAAGCGTGTTAAAGCGTGAATATGTTAGAAATATGGCAATAAGTGTATTACTGGTGACAGAGTCAAAGTCAACCATGGGCCTAGTGTTAGTTACTGCCAGTGTTTGCTGTCAGTAACACGTCCGAATCACGTGATTATTCAGTGTCATGAACACACCTCTCCCAGTGTAGTAGTAGCATGTCTCGACGCAAACAACTAGCGAGTGCACCACCAGTGAAACGGCGACGTCACGGTGCAAGTGATGCTCCAGCATTTGGTGCACCTACTGAGGATGACGCCACCCTATTGCAACCAAGCCATTTTCCTTCTGCGACAGCTTTGTCAACCCGTACCCTCCCTCAAAAGGCTGCTGTACCGTCGCTATCTTCACTCGCAGCTCGTTGCTTCGTAATGCACGTTCGAGCGCTTTCCGAGAACGAACGATCATGGGCTTACTCCAAATGTTATCTAAAGCGCCTGCCTGACGCATTAGTACCAAGATTATTTTCCATGTTGCGATCCAGCTGCCCGATGCTTTTATCTCACGGACTAATTGTTTTGGTGAGATCCAAATGTTCCATCGTGTCTTATCCAATCTGAATCTGAAACGCACTGTAGTACTTCTTGCGTGGGCCATCCCTTGTGCTCTCCAACGATCTACCTGGCGTTCAACGACAAACGATTGTTTCTATTGTGAACAATGCGGCACTCAGAGAACTTCATTTAATCGGCTTTGACAAGTTTGCCGATACGGTTTTTGCATCCATAATACCTTCTCTTCCCCGTCTCCGCATTCTTGTGCTCCGGTGCGGCTCATAGTTCTCTCTGTATGGCTTCCTGACATGGTCACAGTGGTTGTTCCAAGGTTGGCACGAAGACCGCAGAAGTGGTTGGTAATGCATGTCCGTCCTTGACTACCCTCAACCTTAACTATACATCCGTCCCACCTCTCTCTCTCCTTGGACCATTGACATCTTGCGCCAATTTGGAAGTGCTAAAGGTAGCAGGCATACAAAATTGGGTGAGTCAATATAATACCAATGCTCATTATATCGCCGATCCTTACAGCATTGTTATCCAGACCGATGCCACCTTTGCAAAACTTCTCGCTGGACTCGCACAAGAACCGGGCATGACCCTGCCCCACATGAAAAACCTCAAGTTCCGCCAACTCGGCCTCTCCGAAACCTCAATGTATGCCTTTATTTCGCTCTGCCCAAACCTGAGCCGCCTGGACGTCTCCTTCACACGTCTTCGCCGTCTCCCGCCATCGACACTCACCGCTATGTATGCTCTGGAAAAGCTCTCGCTTACGTCGACGGCGTTGTCAAGTACGGAAATTGTTTCGGTCATCAGTGCCCTGCCCAACCTACGAACGCTCTACTTGGGTGCACTTGGCAGTGTGCAGGGTTCGTCTGCCTCCATTGGCAATATATCTGCCATGACCATGACGGACGACACGCTTACATCTCTCACGGACGTCATGGCAAACTTTGAACACCTTGAAAAGTTCAGCCTCGTCGGGAATACCAAGTTAGGACTTATGTCTCGCCACGACGAACATGGCGCACTCGCGGACATCATTCGTCGAGTTGGACGAAAGTGCAAGGCACGTCCACTGTACCTAGGGTGTAACTGATCGTGGTCATTCATCATTTTGCATTGTTGTATGTTAGCACCTCAACTTGTCAGGGATACCGTATTTGCGATCACAAGACCTTCATGAGCTAATGTCGGAGACGGTCGACGACAGTCCACCCAGACTGCAAGAACTTGCGCTCAACAATACTGGGATCGATGATAACGCAGCGCCATATCTTGCGTGTTGTCAGTCTCTCGTGGTACTCGAAGTCGCGGGCACGAAACTGACAAGTCTGTCCTCTTTCATTACCGCGTTCCAGCGGTGTGTCCTAATACGCAATTATAGGCGGCGGATTGTTCCCAATTATTGATGCTTGCCCGAATTTGGAGAAGCTTGACCTGACGAGCTGTCGGGGGATCAAAGTAGCTGACCGCCGTCGGTTCTTCGAGGTAACCCATACTCGCAGTACACATGATTAACGAGTTGTACTGATTGCCAACTTGGTAGGTATGGGAAAGCGAGTGGAAGAACACCTGACGCAGCACCTGTTACTCCAGTAATTGGTCGCATGTACGATTCAGATCTATAAAGCGGGGCGTTTTCCACCTCCTTGAACGAACATGTCGGTGGAGGTAAACGGGGCCGTTGTAGATCGTGATGGCCTACCACCGTAATTCGGCGTGTCGCTCGTCGGCGAATCAAATGCATTCACGGTGGAGACTGATCAGCGGTGCTACTGCTAGCACAGTAAGAGAAAACGAACCTTCGTCGTAGCTGGCTAAATTTGGCCAGCGGGACATGGCTGACGAGCTGCCCTGATGTAAGAGGAGCGTTGCAAGCGAGGGAGGTTGGCAGTGGTAGACTCTGGTCGCGGACGTGACCGACGTTTGAATTTGATTTGCTCCCGTGCTCAATCAAAATCACGACGTCCCTTCGGAACGTCTACTGGAGTTTGAAGATGAATACCAAGCATTTCAACCACGTCGCCAGATGCTTAAACGGTCATCGCAAGCGAAAGAACAAGACCGACAGACAGGATGAGGTGCAACTAAAGGCCAGTGACAAGGTGCACGACGAGGTCACCATCTTTTATCAAACTGTTCGCCGCTCTTTATCATAACAGAGAACTTCGTTGAGTGAACAAAGAAATACCATGCGCAAATGAGGTTGATCTTTGCCGAAATTTCCTCCAGATGTACACATGTTGCAATGATCGGGACAAAAATGTGGATAAGAATCAGTGCGACTTTGGATAATAAGTATGGTACGCTGAAAACTCGCGATCGTGTGTGTAGGTTATTGAGGCGAGCAATATTTGCAATGGCGAAAAGGTGGTCCGTGACGACCGTCTGTCCTGCTGCCCAGGAATGAATAAAGGATATTGACACGACCAAGTATCAATCTACAACCTGTGTAGCCTATGTCGAATGACATATATATTATTGGGGGACAAGTCCTTGTGGCAATAAATGCAACTCAGTCCTTATCCAACCACTCACCCACTCGCTCAATGAGATCAGCCTTCTTCCCTGACGCAGGTAAACCCTTGCTCTTGAGCACCTCCTATAGTGTCTCAGAGTGAGCAACAGGCACATACTTCAAGTGTACAAGGCATACCTTGAGCTGATCGACACGGAGCTGTCACAAACATCGTGTTCAAGTTAGAACTCAGATTGTGGATGAAGTGGCACTCGACTGACTTTGTCCAGCATTCCCGCTGCGTACTTACTCCGGAGGTCCGCTTCGTCTACCGAAACGTCCTGGCACGTCGTCAGCACAATGAAAGTTAACCTCTAGTTTGGTGACGAACAGCCTTTCTTTTCATTCCTGTCGTGGCAACGACAGCAGTGTAATTCTCGTCGTTTGACAACACCTTTTTCCACTCTTTGAGCAGTGCTCCCGCACGCTGTACAATACGTCAGTCAAGCACAGCGAGGTACAACGGCAGTTGCCAAACCTTGTGAATCATATCATACTTGGGGCGAGTCAGGTCTTCAAACGCTTCCGTGTCGAATTCTTCACGGAAGGCGCTTGCCTGGAGTTGAGAATTGTGAAATGCCAGCGCTAATGGATCGGTTGAATGAATGCAACAAGTGAGGCGACGAATACACACAAGGATTTGGATACGAGTCCGGAGGATATACACCATTCTTGACGCACAGCTTGTCGATCCAGGCTCTCGCAGCATCCTTGGCTTCTTCCGCAGCTAATCGAAATGTAAGCAAGCAAGAATCAGAAAACGAGGCGACGTGCCTCTGAATCCTTCAGTAATAGGTGCAGTGCGGATATCGTCAGCAAAAGGTAAAAAGACGAGATGGAATCCAGCAGGTTCACTCCATCCACCCTCCTCCACCTTTTCAGCCTAAAAATGTGTTTGAGGTTAACGATCTAGAGGGAAGGCTGAACATCATCCACCTGTGGCACGAGGGCACAGAAAACAGGGGTAGCATTGCGTCGGACGAGGGCGAGGACCAATGCAATCTTGTCCTTCTCTAGCATTTTCTGTAGAAGCGCACTGAACGTGCGTCTACTCCCAGAATATTTCTATGACAGGAGGCTTAGACAGGAAATGATGCTGAATCGGCCGAATCGCTCACCAACTCGTCTGGGTAAATGAACAAGGCATGTTTGACATTGTCCTCGAATGCAAGCTCCGACTTGTTTTTGAAGCCAAGAAGTTTGAGACCTAGAAGAATGAAAATATAAATATGCAATACAATGAAACGCGCGAGTTGAAATTACCAGGTTCAAGGTCCAGAGTACGGAAAGACCGGATCTCTTCCGCAGTATAAAACGGCTGGGTGGTCAGTCACTCAGTACGCTGTTGCTCACTTCAAACGCAAGATGACTTTACTCTGTGACCGAGTTTCACCGTCCGCGTGATTGAGATGCTCATTTCCTCGTCTTCATCGGCAGCATCTGCCGTACCGGTGCCTAGCTTCCCACCAAATAATACTTTGCGGGGGTCTACCTCCACTTGTTGAGCCTATGAGAGTGTGGGGGTAAGGTGACCGCTGTGCGGCTGTAAGAATATGAAAGGACCTCGTCAAGATAGACCGTTCGGCTATTTGCCACCTCCATGTGGTCTCCCAGATCAATAAAGTACTTATATGAGCCCTTCTTTTGTTCGGTAATTAAACCGTAACTGATACGCGCTAAGGCACTGATGGACACTACAAAGAGTCGATGAGAAACGTACCCCTTTACGCCGATGGCGAACCCTTTGCCGAGCTCAAACGGGATGCTAAATAAGGCACGTTTTGGGACCTCGTGAAATCGCATCTGAGCAAGGAGGTCATCAATCCTTGTGATTGAAATGGATGTTGGGAGCATCCCCGAATCCTCCTCGTCCCCATCCTCCCCAAGGGTATTGGACGGTAAAACAGACTATTATGTTTATGTTTAGTCATACGACACCTGGAGCAAAAGGTAGGAAACGGACGGAATAAAACTTTGTTGGGTCAAATGGACGCTCTGTGGTGGAAATAAAAAACGGCTCGATTTGCACGCCAGCCTGGGTAAGGTCCTGTCAACATGGTCAGCTGAGCTTGAAAACCATGCGCACGAGTAACAAACGATGAGAGTTGTCCTGGAAGAAGTGAGTAGTTGTTTGCTATTCGGATGCGGATTATCATCGTCTGTGATCAAGAACACGCGCTTTGAGGCTGTCTTGGGTGCACTGAGAATAATGAGTCAAACATTCGTTGCGAAGCTCGAAAGTCACACAACCCGTCGCGTATCACCCAGTTACAACTCGTGAACACATCACCCATGGGCATCTTTGTTCCTTGAATAGGAGGGAAGGTATTCCGGAGTAGATCCGGATCCTCTCTTGCCTCTAGCGAACGAATTGTTCATTGAAATGACATCGTTGAAAGAGAACATAAGTACCATCGATCAAGCGAATGAGTTCTTGAATCGCCGGCGCATTTATGGGTGCAATTTGCTGATAGACGAAAGAATTTTTCTTGATCTCAGAAGCATAGCTCTTGACCTCGTTGAGTCGTGTCTGTCGAATTTCGTTGAACGTTTTTCCGGGAAATGACGGAACGTGATCTTACCGTATTGAAAAGCAACACTCCAACGGAGTCGTTTGGACCAACGATAACCTTTTTTTTCTGGATTTGCATAGCGGCGTCGAGGGCTGCGAGGAGGTGGGATGTCTGCGCGTTTTCGTACACAGGATCATCCCTGAGCTGATGCATAGACTCAGAACAGTCGATGCAAAATAGGATTACATCTCGTTTCCCTTCAAAGAACTACGAAATAGGGGTTAGTCGGGAGAGCGTACAGGACCCTGCAGACCGACCGATGTGTCTTGCAGTTCTTCCTCTTCCTCAGCGTCAATGACATTCCAGTCATCATAAGGTGGCATTGTTGTTGTTTTGTGTGCGCTGTCGCAGGTATGCTCAAGAATGATAGCGAGGGTCAGAAACAAAGCCTCAGACCGACAGCGCGCGCCGCGCTTCCAACACGTATTATGTTATCTTGTCATGTGACTTTCCCCCTCCGAGCGCTGCACTTGTCTGATTAAGCACACCACCGCAAGACCAACAGGACAAACAGTCGACCGACTCTGTTGGATGAACACCTGAAAAATACCATCTACATGACTACTCAATCCACGCTGCGAGATCTTCGCCAAATCCCACTATCTGACCTAGTCGACACCCTCAAGTCGCCCGAGCAGAAAATCCGCTACGACGAGGACGTTGATTATTGGAAGCAAACGACAGGGTATCATGATTATCAACTGTTCCTACGCCGATTAAATGAATCTGTTGTCGGATACCACGTGCCACGCGCGTCCGATTCAGATTCGACATCCGGTAGTTACAGCCAGGTAAAGCGCTCCTCCACCATTCTCCACCTGATCCTCATGCACATGCCCGCTAGGCCATCACCGACCTCCTCTCTATTTTTGACACCCTAGACAAGTGGATTGATGACTCGCCAGCCCCAAAACCCGGGACAGCAACGCCGCGCTTCGGTAACCCGATTTTCAGAGATTATTGGGGTAACCACTTGATTAAGGCAAGTGTCACACTATCCGATACGCATCACCAATGTATACAATTGTATGCCGCTCACCCACTCCCCGCAGGAGTCCGATTACCTCCTGGGCACGTTCCTCGGTCCCACTTACGCACCCGCCCTCCGTTTCCTCAAGCCCTACTTTCTCGAGTCGTTCGGTAGCTTCCGTCGTCTTGACTATGGTACCGGCCACGAAACCGCTTTTACCTTCTTCCTTTGTGCCCTTACACTTATTCGCGTCATCCATCCGCACCCACCCGACGAACGCGCCCTCGTCCTCCGCGTCTTCGTGCGCTACTTCCGCCTCTGCTGGCGTTTGCAAGACACTTACAAGCTTGAGCCTGCTGGTAGCCATGGGGTATGGGGATTGGATGACTACAGCTTTCTCCCATACCTTTTCGGGAGTGGGCAGCTCCGAGGTACGCCTTACCTGTCGTACCGCTCATGCCAGCTCCAGGTAACGTCTTTTGTCTCTTAGATCAGACGATGATACCCGTCAATGCCGTCCTCGGCGTTAAATCTGCCAAAGACGCCCATCCTATCGATAGCTTCGACAATCTGTATTTCATGGCCATCGCAAGAATCCATCAAGTCAAGTACGGCCCATTCTTTGAACACTCATCTCAGCTGTACTCGATCGCGACGCACGTACAAAGTTGGGCCAAGGTGAACAAAGGCTTGTTCGAAATGTACCAGGCAAGTCAAATACACACTCTGCCTTTCGATCGTTCTCATCCCTGCTACTGCAGGCCGAGGTTTTAGGCAAACACGTGGTGGTACAACATTTGCCCCTCGGGGGTCTGATCGAGTGGAGTCGTTAGACACCATCCACTTTACCGCACGTCCACCACGCCACCCGCGGAGTTGATCGTGCTCGCGTCGCATTCACGCCCCTGCCAATAACAGCATTTGGCCCATCTTTGTTCCGCTGTTCCCGGGGTGCGGTTTGCGTATCACTGATCAGTTGGACGGTTAGCTGGTAGCCGACCATAGCCGAGGGTCAGGATTATGACTCAGTTTACAGATAAGTTCCCAAGCAGTCGGTTTCAACCAGGCGGGATAGCGTGTAACGCTATTGTTTACATGTACTTTTGACGGCCGATCAATGATCAGAGACCTGTCACCACGTTGAAAGAAGGTATTTTTGGCAAAGAATCTCCAAGTCGTTAAGTAAACTCCCTCGTTTCCGTGACGTTTTGCAACGTAAGTTGTCCTGCGCGTCGGGTAAGCATCTCACGAGTGAATCATGGGGACAGTAGCGTAGTTTGGTGACGGCATAACAAGTATTACGCATCAGAGAACCCTCAACGACGAGATCGCGACCTGGCACACACTTGCCCGCTCGTCATTTTCCCACATGGAACCTGGTGTGATATGTTCCTGTTAAGCTAGTAGCTTGGATATTTGTGATTACAGATGCTAGCTGATCTCCTAGTTGTCGAACAAGCACGTATCTACTGTACTACGTTCAGCGGCAGCGAAAGAATGTACAAAAGAGGACGTATCATTGGATCGCTTGACTGCTAGATAAGCTCTGGGTTCGCCTGGCCGGGTCGTCAAAAAACGTTCAGGTAGTGCGGTCGTCGTAAACCGTTACAAAGAACATTCTTCCCAGAAACGTTGCAATTTTCCCTCGCCGTTGACAATCTGTACACATCAACAAATGCTTTAAGTTTCATTTTTCCGCTGCGATTCTAATCACCGCGTGGACGGGAGGACAACTGGTCAAGACGACATGAATCCTGATTACTTGTCCAGTTCGTAGGACGCCGTGATCGGAACAAAATACACTCTTTGTATCCCACAGTGATGGTCCTCCTTCCCGCGAATATGGAGTTTACTCGAGGCCTCGAGAGCGGCACCAGGGGTTCACGCGGTTTCCCGATCGATGTTACGGAAATACCAAGATAGACAGTTGGTTTGGATGGCTGTGCTGTCGGCTGCGGAATTTTTATTTTTATTTTATAGTATGTATGCCGGATAAAGCCGGTACGGGGAGGTCCACGAGTACATACCTTTGTACATACATACATAGGATGTGCCTAGGCCAGGCGTTTATTTAAAGTTCATGTTAACGTGACCCTCCGGCGAGCGGACCTCTGCTTCACACCCGACCTTGTGAGGGTCCCAAGGCTTATGCCAATCTTGGTTAGATGAAAAAAGGGAGTCAGATAAAATTTTTGGGGTGTTCCAACTTCATGCGGCCGTGCGGCTTGAGCCGGAACTTTGGTTAGGTGTCGGTACGGAATGACTGGCAAGGCCAAAGGTGGTGGGATGACGAGAACAAGGGTTATCCTTACGCCACACGATGAGCTTTCGATACCAAACTTTCCAAATGTGTGTTCGGGGGATAAAGAAGGGGTTCATTGACGGCTACGAACGCCCCTCGTGGTGTCCTGCCCTTGACCTCGGGGGTTAAGTATTGGCACGCATGTCGTCTATCTCCGTCTCTGGTCTCGGGGAGGCGATGCTTCCAAGCCGTGTCAATGTGTCGTTCACCTGCACTGCGATGTGATCAGTTCCATTGTCCAGGAACCACGGCCAGCAGAATTGCAACACGCCACCCATGCATGCCATGTCGATCGAACGATCATGGCCCGTTGGCGGGAGGAGCTTGCGATCAAGTAAAAAAGGGCGTGATGCGTGGACGCTCGGAAATGATGGAAGACAGCCACGTTTTGAAGTGAGACCCGAGCGGTATTTATGAAGGAAGGGTGCGTGGATCGTGTGTTTCGAGCCGGAACATGTTAGAGGCGGTGCGATGAGATGAGGCTGCGCAGAATCCAGAAGGCGACCGCATAGGTAATGTGCAAGGTATGTGATTGCGGCACGATGCCCAGGAAGGAAATCATTGCCATTTGACCTACTTAGTAGTCCGTTACGGGGTCGGAGCTTGTGGGTGTCCTCAGTGGAAGATTCTCGAGTGGTCGCTATGTATAGACCCCGCAGTATGCATGTGAGGGGATAATGCCCTCTGTCCGGTTGGTCCTGGCAGTGAGGCCGTAGTCGGTGAAGGCGATGAGTCAAGCCCTTCAAGTTATAAACAACCGACTGCGCAGCCTCATGGACGGCGTCGGCGTTGGAGTGAGGCAAGGAGACAGCCGCTCATTTACATAACATGCCGTCAATCCGTGCCACATCGATCAAAAAAATTTAATCCGAACTACTCGCGAACTACATACCGAGTAACTTGACAAAAACCGCCTACCAATCGCTTTTGCTGCGCTTTCACTAATCGCAATTTCCTCGGTAATCCTCGTTTGCCCTAGAGCGTACCCTGCGACCTCTAGAGACCCACAAGTGCCACCATTACTGATCAGGAAAGGAATAACGATCTCCGCCTGCTGACCCTTGAGTGGGGTTTTCATCCAGGTTTTTTCCTTCTCCCCTCGCGCTCATTCATTCGTCTATTTCCAGGTGGTCATCAGTTCGTGGTATGTCATAAAACCTCTCTCCCCGTTCCTCTCTTCTCATCCTCGACAAAGGCGACCCTCCTTGACAGCGTCATTCTATTCTCTGCGATCGTCTCTCTTCTCTGAACTCCTCCATTTCGACTCTTTTTTCCCTTCTTTCTTGTTTTTTTCCTCGCTTTGTACAGCGAGGATCCATCTTCTTCTGAAGTAGACTCCATTCGTTGCCGTCCTGGCTAGCCCGGCACCTCCCCAACCGTGGCGATTCTGGTTCGGTAATTCGAGCTTTCCAAAATTCAAACTCAAGCGCGTGAACATACCTTTTTTCGAGAAAACACATCGTTTCCGTGTAGACACGATAGATCCCTTCGTTTTCCCCGATAAAACAACCATGTCTCGGGTCGATATACTCTCTCCAGCAACGCCCATCGATTTCCAAGGGCCCGTTTCCTTCCCAGGTTCTCCGGGACGTCGCGACACGCCAGGCGTGGACCGAATGGAGGATCCTTCTTTAATTCATGAAAAATCTGCGGATGAGGCTGAGGCTGAGAAGATTTTTGCATCCCTCCCGCCGCTCTTCCGCGGGCACCCCGATGTCCATCTTAGGAACGGGATTATGAATGCTTCACGCAAGGCGGCCGAAAACAAGATTGACGCTGAGAAAGCGTTCTTCGTTGCCGACCTTGGCCAAGTATACCATCAACACCAACGCTGGCTTCAGTGTATGCCTGACATTGAGCCTTTTTACGGTTTGTAGTCTGTTGTGTGTTTTGCTCTGTTACTCACGGGCTCATGTGACAGCCGTGAAGTGCAACCCGGACCCGTATGTGCTGAGGTTGCTGGCTGCGCTGGGCGCTGGCTTTGACTGCGCATCCAATGGCGAGATCGCCAAGATATTGGCGCTGGGTGGTGTAGAGCCCAGCCGGATCTTGTTCGCCAACCCATGCAAGGCGACCTCATTCATCCGGAGCGCTGCCAAGATGGGCGTGGAGAAGATGACATTTGACAACGAAGACGAGCTCTACAAGATTGCACGCGCCCACCCCGGGGCCAAGCTCATTGTGCGTATCCTCGCTGACGACTCCAAGAGCGTCTGTCGTTTCGGTGTCAAATTCGGTGCGCCTCTCGAGACGGTGCCTCGTCTGTTGATGAAAGCGCGAGAACTGCACCTGGACGTGATCGGCGTGAGCTTCCACGTCGGGAGCGGATGTTATGACCCGACGATCTACGAGGACGCGGTGCGACGTGCGCGTGACGCGTTCGATATGGGGACGCGGGCTGGATATCAATTCTCTATCCTGGATGTCGGGGGCGGATTCGAAGATAGACACCTGGAGGCCGCGGCGTCTGTGTTGACTCGGGCGATTCCACACTACTTTCCGGACCGGTCGGGAATCAAGGTGATTGCGGAGCCTGGACGATACTATGTGTCTCGGGCATTCAGCCTGGCGACGAACATCATTGCCCGGAGGGCGCCGATGAACGAGGGATCTTCGGAGCAACTGGGTGGTTCTGAATCCAAAACGGAAGAGCCAAATGTGATGTGTGAGTACTGAGCTTTCTTTGTGGATTCTTTTTATTGACAAGATAAATACAGACTACATCAACGATGGTGTCTACGGAGCCTTTAACTGCATCATGTTCGACCATCAGGTGGTTGCGCCACACGTTCTGTCTATGAATGGGTCGTTCCATGTGTCTGGGACGGAGGCCATGTCGTTGAGCAGCGTGTGGGGGCCGACGTGCGATTCGTTGGATCAGGTGTGCAAGTCGGTGATGCTGCCGAGCAAGCTGCAGGTTGGAGACTGGCTCGGGTGGCACGAGATGGGTGCGTATACGATCTGTGCTGCGAGCCAGTTCAACGGGTTTGAGCTGAGCGACGTGGTGTACACGACAAGCAAGGGTGGGGAGGAAGCGCAGGAGGTGCTCCGTCGGTACGCAGCCGATGGCCATGGACACGGGGAGATATAGAGCGAGAGATAGACCATGCCTGATTGGTAGACAGCGTGTGCACCGTCGTGTTGTAATTTAAAACGGTGACGGTGATGCGTAATGTTTATTCCAAGGCTGCAGCGGCTAGCGTAGAGGCGAGGGACTCGGTACCGACGGAAAGTGTTCGCACACGTACATAGATGGATTTTAAAAATTTCACGGCCGACGGACGGGAATGGAGGGCTGGGAAAGAGTTGAGTCATCGAGGGTGATCGACGGTTGCGTGTTGCTTCCAAATTCAAGGCACGCGCTTCGAATCCGTATCGGGATATATTGCGCTTCCACGACACTCCAAACGCTATCGGAAGGACACGCCTGGGCAAGGGCGGCCCTGTTTGATGGCGAGACACACAGGTGAACGGGGTGGCATGGCCGGGAGGGGCCGGGAGGGGCAGAGTGCCGTAGCGTTACTGGAAGAAAGATTAAACCGAGAGTGGCGTCAAACCTTGTTGTCGTCGGTGGGGGAAGGCGGGCGGGCGGGCCGGTGCTGTTAGGGAGAAGTCAGGTCCAGCGTGGGTGCCTGGATCTGAAATCTTGGCGGTGCCGAGGGAACAGGAGGGCTTCGGTGACCAGTTTCGTTCACGTTGCTACCCGATTTGGGTTTGTTGCTGTGATGCTGCGGTTGCCGAGATTATGTCACGCTCGATGCATTCATGTCACAGTAGACTTGTCACAAACGCGACATTTCCTCGTCGACGTGGCCCCGAGACCGTTGCGCTGCCAAATTTGCCGCGGAGTCTTCATTTACCGGATTTTGGTTCACTTATATTCCCCACCCACCTGATCTGAACCTCTGTCATGGATTCTTCCTCCTCCCCCTCCGCTACTACAACTGGAACTCGCTTCCGTCCCTATGCTAGCCCACATCACCAGGTCACAAAGGGCAGGTACATCACCAGCAACGATCCGCGGGGCTACATGTCAGCCTTTCCTCGCGCTTCTCCCCCTCATGCTCATCCTTCCGTAGCCCTGTCTACGAGTACCCCCTCAATGGCCAGTGGATCATGATGGACATCGATGACGGATACATACTCTGGACCGGCATTTGGAAAGGTACGTCGCCCACGCAATCCCTCCCCACCCCGTGCTCATCGCATCCACCAGCGCTTGGCAATTCCAAAGGTCGGTCCCTCCGCGTAATGTCCTCTCATCCCCCATTTAGCCCTTTTCAGCCGACATCGTCAAGATGATCGATTCCCAACCCGACCTCGCTTCTGTCATCCGTCGGGTGCGCGGAGGCTATCTTAAAATACAAGGAACCTGGATGCCTTACGAGGTGAGCGTTTCCCCCCTGACAATGCCGTCCATGTCGACTCATCTGGCTTCGTTAGGTCGCCCTTCGCCTGTCACGTCGGTATGTACCTCATTCATTTCAACCCTTGGCCTCCCAATTCACCCGCTCCAGTGTTGCATGGCCTATACGTGATGACCTCGTTCCTCTCTTTGGGTAATGTCGACCCTCTCCACTCCCTCCCCCTTTGAATTCACCGTCCCTCCGTAGCCCCACGTTCCCCGCTACTTGTCTCTCCCCCGATCAGGCTGGCTATGGCCAGGTCGTGTCCACCGCATCTGGACGCCGGCGACCTCGGCGGACAAATCAATCCGCAGCGCCAATATCATCCACCTCGCTTGCTCAGCCACCCTGGTCTTCCACCATTCCCGTCCTGCCTGGACCGGCCGAACATGCACCACCCTATCATCGCTCTGACCAAGACACCTCTTCGCGCATGTACAATGCGCCGTATTCTTATCCACCGCCTCGCCAACTCCCCGATGCACGTGTCAATTCTCCGATGCAACGAGGTCTGCAACCGTCCCCTGGATCCACATCGCCACTCGTCCGTGAGCGCTCACTGCGATCGCGTTATTCCCCCTACCCGAGTTCCACCGTATCACAACGGAAAGCCTCAACCGAGTCCATGCCTCTCGATATACCCTCCATCTCCCTTCATGATCCCGTCTCAGATCCACGGTCAGGCAGCAGATTGCCTGGCGACGAGATCAAGCTGCCACCTATCCAACCCCTCGCACCACCCTGTCACGTCAGCAATCCTTCCTATGCATTACCACCCATATCGGCCCTCGAGGATCTGCGCGGCGTATCGTCGCAGGATTCTGCCGCCGTCCTCGAACGACTAAAGATGGATGACATAGCGTCCGATACATCCGATACCCGTTGGCCAAGACACCGTTCCCTTTCCATGACCGTGAGGTCCGTCGCTCGCTCCACAAATAATGCCTTTTACTCATGATATCATAGACCTAGTTACTCATTTCCGACGCCTGCATCGTGGTCGAGTGACCCCGTGCGTACAAGGGCTCGCTATGAGCCCATCAGTGCATCATCACCCGAGTTCAGCCCCACGCAGCGTTCCTCGCACGGGGGCAGCTCGGCAGGCGCGATTTCGCCTGTCTCTCCTGCAACCCCACGATCAACCGAGGGGGATGTTCCAACACTCAAAAGCCGCGTGAGGCAGATGGATGGACCAGGTCAGGTGCCCTATGTATCCGATCATCCCGACTACCGTGTGCCTACCTATCACCACGGTGCGGCAGAATACTACCGGACGAGTAGCGAAGGTGAATACCACCGGAAGAGCGCGGCGCTGTCCGCAGGTCCAGACAGGCGCCTTTCTGTACGCCATATACTCGAGAGCGACGAGAGTGAGGTCGAGCATATCAAGCGACCCATAAGACCGTGGTAGCGCCCGCATTCGGTTGCTACCTGTCGACGTTCTTCTCTTTTGGATGCTGGCCCATTGTGTCGCTCTCTGGCCCATTGTTTCCCGGTGGTGCTGTATGGCTCCCCTCATTCACGTGTTCGTGTTTTTTGTTCTATTCCAGTTTCCCGTTTTTTTCTCTCGTGGTTTTCCATTTCCTCTGGATCGCCCTATGAAATGCTTAACTATTCCCCATACAATTGATTCCCCCTGCATAGCTTGTACTTCGTCATTTCGCATCATCGCACTTGGCATGCAACCCCGGATTACTTCTCTGCTATTAGAGTGGCCCTATGTACCTGTAATCGTTACCCCTCACACGCTTTGTGAACAAAAAAACCTTGTTGGAGTCATTCGCTAGTTGTATCATACGGTGAAATCATAATATTTACAAGGCAGTTTTTTTTCTCCGAGGGAAAATGTTTCTGTCGAGCGGCTTATTGCGAGTGGCGATGCCCAGCCTCGTTTCGAGTTTGCGTATCAGGACGCTTTGTGTGCACAGTAGGACGACCGGCGTTACCGTTGACGAATAGAGCTGTTGGGGTGATCGGACAACGGGCGGCGTGATCTCCTGTAACGTTTCCAGAAACCAGAAAAAAATAGATAAAAGTGGTTTGGACGGCGATCAGAGCTGCAATGAAGTCAGGCAGGTCCGCTCGTTCTCAGTATGTTCAGCACGCCTGACTTGTCTTTTTTCAACGTGCACGGGTCTACAGCGAGGTCTGGGATGTCCCAGTCAGGAAGTGTTTCTGTCAACTGTTTCATGTTGAATTCTTGATCACAAGGTTCGAGTTTTACTTATGGCCGATTCGGGGCCTTTGTGAATGGCGTTGGGGCTGAATGTTGCCGTGTTGGCCCGTTCCTCGCCCCCTGTTGGCCTTTGTCATGACGATAAGAAAAATGGGTTGGTGGCGAGAAGGCGACGTACGTTTGAGGTTACCATACATATTGCTTGGAAACAACAGTTGACGTTTAGACTTCGGGAGCTGTCCTGGCGTCAAAGCCTCGAGGGGCCGTCGTCCTGTCACATCTTTTTTTTTTTTTGTTTGTTTGGTCGCGAAACGTTCGGTAGCGGACGGGTGACTGGGTGCGCATGCTATGATTTAGACGGGAAAACGTGTCTCGGGCTCGGAAGGGGAGAGCTCGGCATCCCGACGTCTATATCCTAGATTGTGACACGGATTGGACCAGACACGGGGGTAGCGTTGTGAGCGGGATCGAGACAAGACCCGTCGGCGGCGATCAGTGACTTGACAAACGAGGTTCGACGATGCGATGTATATGGTCATGTCATACGTATTCGATTGTAACATCCCTCGGAGGTACTCGTACTCGATCAAAGACGCGGGGAACGGACAAACGAGAAGAGGACACGCGAGAAAGACGCTGTATGGGGATCGGGGATGTGCACGCTGGAAAATTCGTTTTGGATTCCGTTTCGGTCTATTTTGATTTTCTGCTGCTGCGGGCGAGGGTACCATGTGCTAACTGCATTCGAAGCATGCCGTCGTGCAAGCGAGGTAAAGCGAAACGTCACAGGAGCGATAGATTATCGGACCTCGACATCCAAAAAAGGAAGGGAGCATTCACATATCAACCAGGTGGTTTGATTGGGACATGTTTTTGACGCTGGCAAATAATCCAGTGTTAATTTTTGATTGCGATAGGCTGGAAAACAGCTATAAAGCGTGATAGAGTGGGTCCACGAGGATGACCTGAGCCGAGAGATTCTGGGTGTGCCGATATGTTTGAGGGGGCAATCGCTGGCGCTGAGCGCTAGGGTTGGCGGTGGCACGTATACCCGGCAGTGGCGCATAGGCACGCGGGGACCGTTACGGAGGGATCTGAACACCGCGACACATTTGTGGGTAGCAGGGGGAGAGACGGATGAATAGTCTGAATTTGTAATGGGACGTTCATCCCATCATGTGGCCGAGTACTGACGACTTGTTCCGATCATGGCTAGAGACGGAGACAGAAGGTGTGTGAGGTTGGGTGTTTTGTGTCAGTCACATCGGTCCGTGATGCGGGGTCCGTATCTTTCCGCGGGGCACCCCATCTGGTAGCGTGTCGACGTCAAGGTGAGCACCCGCTGTCATGGTGGCCGCGTGCAAAGGAACGGTTGGGAAATGATTGCCCTAGTAGCCCGTCGGGTGGCCCGGGAAGGTGCAGCGCCTTCAACAAACTGACAGATGTGCTGGACTCAGGCACGAGTTCAACGTTCCTGTATTGTGTCAGTGTCGCCGTAAAGTCGTGAAACGAATCAGTATGAAGAGCAAGACAGACGAAGCTCCGTTTGGGTTGAAAGTCTATCCGGGACTGTCTTTGCGGTGGCGTCGCCGTGAATGATGGTGCTCTCCCCTTGACATGATGTGTGCTCGACCCTGTCAGCCCAAGAGTTGCCAATGGCGTTGTCGAAGGCTAGTGGACTACTAGTACTTACTAGCGATAGTGCTAGTAATGCTTGGAAGTTGGTAGTAGCCTTGCTGTGTCAGCAACGTGGTGACAGCACTTTGAACCAGAGTCACCTGAACGGATCATTGCCCAACCATACTGCACTCAACGAGGACCAGGAACGAGCCTGTCGACCAACACGAGCAGATTCCCCTGCACTCTCTGCGTCGACAGCACGTCCCGCCTTATCTACGCGCTTTTGCCATGAAGTTTAGGTGAGACGACAATACACATTTTCCAGCCTTCTCGTATTGACACCGACCAGTTCAGCCCTCAAGTTCAACGCCGTCGCGGATTGGTGGGACGAGTATATCGCGTACGTCGTCCGGTCGCAGTTCTCATCGTCCTTTCTGCTCATACGCGGTATTAGCTATGACGTCCTCAAACGCCATATCTACCAGCTCGAAAAGGAGCACCACCGCCTCACTCGCGCCAACATCGATCTTGAGGCCAACGAGCATACCGCACTAGTCGACCAGCCAGACCTTTCCTCCATCGACGGCGTCTTCATACCGCTGCTCAACCAGGAGCTCCGGAAGATAACCCTGTTCTACGAAGAAAAGGAAAGGGAACTTTTTGATGCCCTACAAGAACTCGAGGACCTCGTAACCGAGCAGGACGAAGCTGGCACAGCAGCCTGGGAACACTACATGGATGACTACGCAGACGACGAAGATGACGACGACGAGGATGACGAGCAGATCAGTGGCGACCATGTCCATTTTGAGGACGAAGCCCTCCCTAAACGACGTCGCAGAAAGTCTAGCTCGGTCAGCTTTCGTCCACGCAGTGGGTCAGGCAAGTCCTTGAACTCTTGCCCGGCTCGCCCGCACTGATCGTCTTGCAAGGCGCACGGAATACGTCCTCCGGTCATCGTTGGAGTATTTCCTCTGTCGAAAATGGTCGCGATCTTGAGCCGCGTCCGTCCACTTCTCGACCACGCGCCAACAGTGCCAGCAAGTCGCCAATGGGACGTATTGCTGATAGACTCATGAACATGAGGGAGAGCATCGCATCGCTCCCAACGGAGAGTGTATGGACTGCCAGGACCAACTACGCTTGGGATATTCGTCTCTTGTTCAAGCGCAGGATCACTGACCTCTACGTCTCGTTTTCCTCTTTAAAGTCGTACGTCGAGGTCAACTATTCCGGGTTCCGCAAGATATTGAAAAAGTATGTCCCGAACGCATCCGCATGAATCACTCTGACTTGTGATAGATATGACAAAGTCACGTACAGCGAGGTGAGTCTCGTCCTCGGCATATACATATCTATCTAATGCGCGTTTAGCTTAAAGACAGATACATGCACGATGTAGTGGAGGCCTGTCATCCCTTCCTTCAGAGCTCAAAGGATAAGCTCACGGCCACAATAAATCGCCTTGTCATTTTGTACGCAAAATGTGTCACTGGCGATGACCCAACTGCTGCTGTGCAACAACTCAAGGTCCATCAGCGAGAGCACATAGCCTGGGAACGAAACACCGTCTGGCGCCAGATGTTGGTGCAGGAGCGCCGCGGGGCAACGGATCCCTCTGACGTGATGGGTGGGGGGATCCTCGTTCGCGAGGAGGAGAGCGGCATTCTCGCCATCCCCACGCCGTGCGGGGGCTTTAGGTTGAAGCGGAAGAGAGTGTCCCTCATCATCGCGATTGTTGTCTTGATCGCACTCATGAACACCAACGTCATCAAAGATGGCCCCGAAGCGAACAAGTGCTTCGCTATCCTGATTTTCAGCACGATTATGTGGGCAACCGAGGTCCGTGTGCGACATCTATTGTGTGACCTCTGAGCTGATGCTCTTTAGGCGATCCCACTCTTCGTGACCTCGACTCTCGTTCCGTTCCTCTTGGTCGTTTTTAGAGTCGTCCGCTCGGATGGCGAAAACCCCTTGCCACTGTCGACGTCCGATGCAACCAAGTACGTCATGGAATCGATGTCCGAACATGTCATTGATGAGTGCTTCCCAGACACATATTCTCGGTCATGTTCTCGCCTACGATCATGCTTCTTGTCGGCGGCTTGACGATTTCCGCCGCACTTAGCAAGACGAACATCGACCGGATGTTGATCACGCGCCTGTTGAGTATGGCTGGTTCGAAGCCTCGGACGGTCCTTTTGGCTTTTATGGCCGTGTCGTGTTTTGCCAGCATGTGGATTAGGTGTGTTTTTCATCAGATTTTTCTCGTGAGTGGTAGGTTTGACATATACTTTCAGTAACGTTGCCGCGCCAGCGCTTTGCTTCACATTGATCCGTGTACGTCAGACGGTTACTCCGGCGGCACTTCCTAATTTCCTGTACAGCCTATTCTCCGAACGTTGCCTGTCGGGGCCTCCTTCGCGCCATGTTTGATTGTAAGTTTACTCCACTCACACTGGATTGTGACTGACAGATGCGGCTCATACACAGCTCGGAATTGCCCTCGCTGCCAACATCGGTGGTCAAAGCTCGCCTATCTCGTCCCCGCAGAACCTTATCGCCATCGGGTTTATGAGTCCCCAACTCGATTGGGCGAGCTGGTTTGCTGTCGCATTGCCCGTATCCATCATCTCCATTATACTCATCTGGCTGCTCCTGCTTGCGAGCTACCAGCCCGCTCGTGCGCCAGATGGACACGGAAAGATCGAGATAAGGGCGATTCGCCCAACGAGGGAGTCGTTCACTCTCAAGCAATACTGGGTGAGCGTGGTATGTCTCGTAACGATCGGGCTGTGGTGCGTCGAACATCAGATCCAAGATATGATTGGAGATATGGGTATCATCGCTATCATACCGATTGTCGCTTTCTTTGCGACGGGTGTTCTCAAGAAGGTACGGCGTATGCAAAGGGCCGTGACGTTGTCAACTGACGTTAGCTTATTTCTTGGTAGGACGACTTTGAACAGTTTGCGTGGACGATCGTGTTCTTGGCCATGGGCGGTATCGCTCTCGGGGACGGCGTCCGGTCTAGCGGACTGATGAACACCATGGATGGCATCATTCACCGCATGCTTGAAGGGCGGACGCTCTACAGCGTAGTTGTTGTACTCTCTATCATCGTACTCGTACGTCCTCCCCTTCATGTTCCGTTGTCCGTTGACCTTCAGGGCATTATTCTCCCGCTTTATTTTTAGATTGTCTCCACATTTATCAGCCACACCATCGCTAGCGTCTTGCTTGTCCCCATCGCTCAACAAGTGGGGAAAGACCTTCCAGGCCATCATTCGAACTTGCTCGTCTTCCTCACGGGCTTGATCTGCTCGACAGGAATGGGTATGCCGGTGTCAGGCTTCCCCAATCAACTTGCGTGGGTTTTCCTGTTCCCATCTTTGTTCGTGGGCTGGCGCTAACATTGCATTCGTGTCGGATCACCAGGGCGGCGCAGGAAGACGATCTCGGGCGGACTTACCTCACCAACGTCGACTTCCTGAAGAATGGTATTCCAGCGAGCATCATCGCGGCACTAGTGGGTGTCCCGTACTTACCGTCGTAAGAGCCAAATTCTAGGACAAGGCTGATGAACGTGAACAGGTCGTTTCCACTGTAGGGTATTTGCTCATGTTGGCGATCGGGTAAGTACTTGCGCGTCATGTCTCGGACATATCGTGTAACGTTGACGATTTCAATGTTAATAGACTCTGACGTAGAGTTGGGATTAAATCGAGGAATGCAGGGCAAGTAGCGATGTTAGTGTCGTATAATATTATCGTGCCCTCATGCACGAGGTATCTTTGCTTTAATAATAATTCAAAATAGCACGGGAGAACGGTGGAGCAAGATGTGCCAAACTTGAAGCAGCGATCTTCGAGAAACGACCAGCCTTGCGACCAGGTGTCTAAGAGCGATATGATTTGGAGACCAAAGGTCGGTTCTTGTTCATCCTCTCTTGATACATGATGCAGCGAGGGTGTTTGGGGGGCACACGCTGACGCAGTACTAACTGGTTGGAAGCCACTTAGCCTGGGCCCAACTGCCGCAGTTCGATTCAGAAGCTATGTACCTATGTATTGCGATCACACGGGTATCAAAGAGGGTGCAAAGAGATGTCTCTGGACATAATGAAAAATGCTTTCTAGTATATCGTGCAGTGACTCTATAGAATATGCGCGGTCAAAGCACTAACACTGTATGCTGGGGCGGTGTAGTTGAACACCTGGGCAAAGGTCACGGAAGAGGTCTTGGGGACTACAGCGTCCGGAGTTGTCGGCGTGTTGCCCGCGGTGGAAGCTCCAGTAATCACGGTAAGATTCCCACTGGAAGCCACTTGGAAGGGTAGCTTGAATGTTATCGGAGCGAGAGTGGCGTCAGTGTTGACAACCTGTATTGGACACAGTGGGCATAGTAATGATCTGTTTATGAACCCAGAACAGCGGGGGAGAAGTCGAATTACTTGCCTTGATGAAGACAGAACTGGAGTTGGTGTCGCGTGTAACACTCCAGTAGAGGGTTCCATTATGGACGGGAAGTGTACTCGGCAAGTATTCAGTGCCTCGGTGCGTACCGAAAAGCTGTACGCGGTAGCGGTACGTTAGTATAGGAGCACAAAAGTGTTGTGTAAGAACGTGAGTAGATATACCTGCTGGACATAGTAACTAGTAGAAGGATAAATATTAACAGCGCTTTTGATTCCTAATCAGTGGTCGATGTGCACGAGATACATCAAAGCCGCGTACTCAAAAGCGATCAGTTCAGTCGACTACCGCATTTCAGGAATCAGCAGCGCTGAGGAAACAGGAAGTGTAGAACTCACAATCCCATCTCCAATGTTCCTTAACACAGGAGCGTATGCAGCGGCGAACACAATGTCACTGTTCCTCTCAAAGCCGGTCATGTAGGCAGCCTCCGCCACAGAGTCTTCAGGAATGAGACGTCGTTAAAGTGATGCAGATTTTTGAGACGCCAACCTACCTTGAAGAACAGGATACCTGTATCCGGCGGGTATCTAAGCAGCATATTCACCCTGTTGGTCGAGATGTTTAAACAGGATTATCGTAGTGTATTGTATGCCACTGCGAGCCCACCTGGAAGTAGCATGTGCCGTTTCGCTATAGGAAAAATGGGCATGAGCACGGAAAAGAAGTGAATATTCTGCTTATCTTACCTGATATGAGTCGAAGTCGAATGCGTGCTCGATAAAGTACTCTACAATAAAGTCAGAATACTATGCATTCAAACAAATCACAACCTACGAGGGGTGTTATACAGGTGAACATCATAATACTTAGGAACGGGATCCAAAACGGGATTGAATGGGTATGTGGTCGCAATGAATTCTTACGAAAATTGAGATGAGTCACAGTGCCTGTGTAAAAGAAGGCATACATACTAAGCTCAGGGAACGCTGCAGTGAGCTTTCCTGCAAACTCTTTCCAGCGGTAGACATATCTGACAGTTGGTTCATAAGGAGTCGAAGATCCACGGCAAAACTAAAGTCTAACTGACGATTGATTAGGTGCGAAGAAGTCCTCATTGCCGATCTCAACGTAGTTGAGTGTGAATGGCTCGGGGTGTCCGAGGGAGGCACGGAGGGCAGCTATGGATACGGATTAGGCCATTTCAGATGGAGTGATCCCGACTCACCATACTCGTTAGTAGATGGATCACCAATCACGAAGTTGATCTGGTCAATGGCAGCTTGAATGTACGGGGTCAAGTCATCTTCAGGAACACTCTCCTTATCGAGAGAATACCCTGCATAGGTTCAGACGTAGCTTTCAGATCTGAAAAGGTACAACCGACCCGACCACACGGCCATAATTGGCTCATCCTCACAGAAGTACATGTACTCGAGAAGGCCGAGACCGCTGTAAAAGGTAAACAACCCACTGACAACGAACGGCTACCACTTACTCAGTGTTAATGTAGCCCCAGTCCCCCATACGGCCTATTTGTGTCATGTGAGCGAAGGCAAACTAGCTGGATGCGAATACAAACCAGGTCTATTCACGATGGGGCCAGCGGTGTTGTTCCATACCCACCTAGTCGCCCAGGTCTGACCCTGATGTTTCGCTGCTCAGCGGATCGACAATGATATCAGAGAGAAATTTACCTCCTGTGGAATTGTCAGCAAAGAAACGGGAGGGGCAGAATTTTCGTACCAAATTATTACCACCAGGCAGTCGGAAGAACGAAGGCTTCATTTCATACAATGCCTTGGAGGATATCTATGAGTCGGATTGCCATACAAAGTATGTTTAGATTACCACCCACATTTGCCAGGTCGATACTCATTCCATTTTCGCGATTTTTGAAGGTTGGAGGGAACAGGGAAAACATGGCAAAGTTGATGGTTTGACCGGCCGCGTTGGCCGCGTCAAATGTGACAGTGAAGTTGTTTGCCGTAGAGTTGGAGGATGCTGTAGGTTTGAGGCTCAGAGTGATTTGATTCCAAGTCGTTTGGGATCCCATGATCGGGACAGATGCAGAGGCATAAAGGTGGTCATCAGAACCCTGCAATGCAATGGTAGCTGTTCCATTGAATGAAGAAACCGCCGGAAACCTGTAGTAGAAGGATGCATTGTATGTCCATTCGGAGTTCACTTGGATGCCTGACCCATATTGTCACAAGATAGCTCTTAAAACGCAGTGAATAAGACAAACCATAGTAGCCGCTGTTCCCGAAACCGACCGGACCAGAAGCTTTTGCTGGAACGGTCAACTGAAGAGAATTTGGCAGTGCAGATGAGACGGGCGATGGATCAGCTATCACATTGATATGTGCGCCGTTGATGGAACTCCACGCGTACAGGCATTGGTTACGTCTGCACATGACAGTTAGGTGGCGTTTGAGCGATCTCGCCGGATTACTCACTTGGCGTGACTTGTTGGAATGCTCGATTCTGCAACACTGAAGTAGGGCAATAAGTGGTAGTCCAAATCCATATAGGGGCATGATGACCAACACTCGGCGTAAAGACTACCGTCGCCACTCTATGTGACTGTCAATCGATATTTGAGCTGCAATAGACTTTGCTTACATGCTGAAAAAGAGGTTTCACTCTGCATGCTAGCGGAACGGGTGACACATACATTAATATCCAGTATGTTTGGACAACATATATGTTAGACGATGAGAGTACTACTTGGAAAAGAGCCATGCCTCGAACATCTGTCCATCTGAAAAAATCATGAGTGGTTTGTCAAGCAAAAATGAGTGGTCCCACTGACAGAGGAGAGGGGGGATAGAATGACTCGCGGTTCCATTTACCGTAACGACCGTGGCCGCTGTTGCGCAACCCACGAGAAAGGTAGAAGCTAGCAGACCTCGGGCAAAGATACAAGACACCATTTATAGAGCGAATAGTTAGATCGTTTCGAACCATTCGAGCAGTTCTTATATCATAATGCTTGCTCCACTGAGGCAGTGCGTCAGGTAGTATCCATCAAGAGGCAGTGACTCCCGCGTAGGATTGGATAACCTACTCCACTGGTATACAAATAATGAGGGTTAAATTAGAAACAGATATGAACCATCTTACTCACCTGAACACTGGATTGCCTGTGATACTAGAGGTGATGTGGAGCATAGGACTAACTATTTATGACACGTATTACACCCGCACACACTGCAGACTCGGATGCATCTTGTCTAGAAGTACATTTGTGTCCTCGATCAGGTAGGTTGGTAGAGTGCGGGGATGACTGGGTGGTGTGTTGCAAGGAGTCGGACTCGATTCGAGGAACCCTCAATTGCGTAACTTGCGGTGGCCGCGTCACCGCTGCGAGTCGTTGACGGAGTCAACGTTGTGGCTATGCGCGATTTGGTCTTACAACACACCCAAAATTTTACGCTGTTTGCAGAGATATTCATTTTTCCTATTCCTTGAAGTATCGTAGGGTCTGGGTGCATACGAATTCAATATGTGACCTCTTTACTCAGAGTGTAGCACTCGCTAGTATAGTCCGAGTCTGCATGTCACTCGGCCAAAGCCGGAAAACGCAAATTTTCTCATACTCGAGTTTGATTCTTAGTTTCGCGTTTCCCCAACTACACAAGTTCGTCCTCGATTACGAAGAGCGAACAAAACAAAACCCGCCGAGCAACATGCGGTCGACGTTCTCTACTTCATTATTCCGCCAAGTAGCTTCGCGACGTGCTTCTTCGTCGTTCGCGGCGCGCCGCTTCGCCAGTCAAACCTCGCAGAGCCCCAGCAGCTCGAAGCAGGTACAAGATGCCCTCAGCGTAGCACAACGGCTATTTGCGAGCGCGGGGCGGGTCCTCGGCCCTCTTGGTGAAAAAGCTGCAGGGTTGCTTGGGTGTGCGTGTTATTCTGTTCAACCATCTAACTTCACGGCTGACGAGACTGTGTTATCCTGTTCTCACTCCCAAAATATAATATGCTTGGTTTTTGTCTCCGTTGCGTTTTCGTACACTCTGACGTTCGTTCTTGACATACATATGGTTCTCATAGCGTACCGCCAGCCCCTCATCTACAACGCCGAAGTCGCCCGTGAACTGTTGAAACAAATCTACATTGCTGAGCGGTTACAGCCTCCGACTTCCTTCGCTACTATCACGGATACATACTCTGTCCTCTGGAATCGTGCGAGGAACCCGCAGTACTGGCGTGACCTCCTCACAACTGGCGAATGGGCCCGCGTCGCGGTGTATGCAGTGGAAGCGTACACAATTTTCAAGGTGCGACCTTTCTTCGTTTTCATTTCTCCCGTGTTCTTCTTGGTGCGATGATGTTGACTAGCGAACAGGTTGGCGAGATAATTGGCCGAAGGCATTTAATCGGGTACAAATTGCATTAAAGGATAAAGGATAGACACTGCCCTATGATGCCTGCGATGGTCGCTACTGCACCCTAGACATACAAATAATGTGGGCCAACACCGTGTAATCCAAGAGATTTGCACATTTCATCTGGCCTCGGTGTCAGCTTTTTGCAAGTTTCATCCGCGCTCTGAACTCAAGAACGGCAAGTAACGTGGCAGTCAGGAGACAAAACCAAAGGGGCTTGACAACCAATATTGAGCTTCTCCTTTGGACCATCCATGGAAATTCTGGTGTTCTCTTGTGATCTCGTTCCTGATTTCTTGTTTTCATACTTTGAAAGCCTCCAGCGTAGTTATACGCTTCACGATTCTTATCAGGTATGTCGGCACCTGTCCAGAATCTATCGGCCTTGTGGATTAACCTTGCATTGGACCAAGCTCCTGGACCTGTCTTAGCGACACGTATACACAATGCTCTGGATAAGCAGTGCCGGGGCATCCTGTCTATTCGGCAAGCCTGCTTCCACTCATCTGCTGCCGTTGAAATTGGGACCTGACTGAGACTGTCTGTTCGGAAACTGATCTTGAAAAGTGGGCTGGTTCCATTGCCGATGAGTCGCGATCTCCATGAGCCTCAGGCTCCTTGGTATCCCTTTTTGAACACTCTGGGCATTGAGAGTGCCCTCTGAGGCTCATTATACAGTAGTATGAGTTCGTGGCCGAGTAAAACGTAAACTGGTCGGGTCTAATTGTACACCTGCAGAGGCGCAGATGATCAGCGTTAGGTTCAAGCCATTCAAGGCGGTGCACGTGGCTTTGGTACTAGGGCGCACTAAGCCCAGATTAATGACTCGCACCTCCGCAGCGACTCTTGCTGTATCTGTTCAACTTTTACCCATGGACTCTCCGTTCATTCCGACAGTATACGAGATACTACCTGACCTTTTTAAGTGAGCTGGCTTGCCACTCAATTGGCCCGCCTCCCATAAACACAATGCTTTAGGTTTCGCATCCTGGTGGTGGGCAAGGTAGTGCTTCCTCCTTGAGATCCGCGTGCCGTTAGTCTCACTCGCCGCTGGCAAGTCGGGATGCGGGAAATCAGCATTGCTCAGCAAGGTCTTTGGTGTTGATCCAAATCCAGAAAACGCGGTAACGCTGGTAAGCCCACGTTAGTATACCGCTCTAGAGCTTCCATCTGATATATTCAGAATCTCGCTGAGAGACCCGAAAACGATGCCTCCCCGATGATTCAAGGTGGCCTCATGTTTCGCGAAAACAGCAAATTCGTCCTCTATACTTCATCTCCAGATTTCTCGCCCAACAGCGATACAGATTTTGACGCTATCAGGGACTTCATTCATGAACGACTGAACTTGGAAGATACGCAGCAGACGCTACATGCAATTTGGTGAGTCAGCCTGAGGCACGAGGGTCCATATATGATCCTAAGTTGTGCAAATCAAAAGGATTTGTATTGACACCCCACTTGGGGGTGAACGTCTTAACGAAAGTGGAATAGAGAGAGTCCTTGACGTGGCACACAAGAAAGGTAGGGTAAACAATCACATCAAGTCCTTTCTGATAACCTTGCACAGTACCTGTAATCATCGTGCTCACGAAATTTGACCTGTTGGTGAGCTCGATCACGAGCACTGGGAAAACATCCGACTTGGGTAGTGACGGTGAAATCAATGAAGCTCGAGAGACGGCGGAACGCCTACTTGACGATACGTTGAAGAAGGTGTCTCTTGATTCCTTGCTGTCGCAGCAGCTAGTAACCCCAGTCTCTGGTGAGTACCTGTTCAAGTAAGTTAACCGTCCAAATACCGATCAATCCTCCAAAAACTTCGTTTAGCACTGGCTGGGTATGAAGATACCATTTCTACGTTGGTTCAATCGACCGATAGCGCAGTACAGAGATTTAAAGGAAGACGGACACATGATTCATCCACCGCTCTTGCATGGGCAATCGCTCAACGTCAAGATCTCGAGACAACGGTGGCAGCTACGATTGAGTAAGGCTGGTGTTTGTTTTTCGGAGAACATTCACACATTTCCTTGTCTAGTGTGGGAGGAAAAAGCATGTTTCAATGTTTTCTCGAGTATTGGCTGTGTCTTGACTGCCACCGCAGGATATTGGAGCAGACTAGCTAGTACCACTCAGTTCAGAGGGAGGATGTTGGAGCAGTGTATATCCATCATCCACGATGACATCATCGCAATCTGGAATATCCAAGACAACTCTCAGAGTGTGCGTGTTTCCCAATGAGCAAACGCGTTAGCTGACTTATTGGAAGTATCTTGGAGGACAAGATTTCAAGGCTAGGATGTCGCGTTTAGTTGAAGAATTAGCATATATGAGTCAGAACGACACGTTGGTGTACGTTTCTTGCCTTTCGTCTCGTCAACTGAATGGTTGTCTCAGAAAAATTCCTACCACCCCGACGGCTGCAGTGACGTTCGCGGCTGCTACTGCGAATCCCATCGCCGCCATTGGTGCGGTCGCGGAAGCAGCGAAGTGGGTCCTTGATGTTTATGAAGTGACGTATGCTCGAAGCACCTTGGCGAGTATGATTGTTGCTCTGACAGTATCTCAGCCCCAACAGCATAGCTTGTATCATGGGATATATCGTGGATCTGATCATCGTGCTTATCTTCCTTTCTGAGATCCATCAATTCCCAGAAACTGTCTTGCATGGGATAGAAGAAGACGCCGTCGACGCCATCAGAGCGTACATTTCGTCAAGAATACTCTCCGAAACCCACAAGGAGATCCGCAAATTCGTCACGGCAAATAAATGGCGTGAGACGATTAATAAGGAGGATGTTGTACGGAAAGAGATTGTGCGTCTCGTACAAAAGTTTCATCCACGCGCCAGGCACTCGGCGAAAGAAGCATCTCGGACACTGCCATCTCCGGCCGTAAGTTCACTACTTTGTTATCTCTCGCAATGGACTGTATGGTTTTACCAAAGATCTCGGTAACAACTATATCGGACGAGTCGTTCGAGCCACACGCGAAGGCGGGGTCCATTCAATCGGTAAGCCGAAGGTATCGTTTATTCGACCCATCGTTTGACAAGCACCGGCCTAGCATCATTGTCTTCCGTCTGTGAAGCCTAGACTTTTGCCTCGGCGTGGCGCGCACGAAGCTCAGCCGGATATTCTTACCATCGTGGAGGAGGCGACGAGGATCCCGACACCCCACTCGTCCCCCGAGGGTGCTCAGCGTCCCGCATTGTTGATCCCTGGAACAAGCCATGCGGAGAGCTCGAAACCCTCCCCCTTGAACCCACTTAACTGGATTCGTCGTGAACGTGGGGCTGATGAAGAGAAGGGAAAAGCTTGAGTGTAACTCGATTCTCGCCAAGTATACTCGCCGAGGATTTTTCCCATTTGATTTTCTGATTTTTTTGTCATCGGATTGGTTTGATTTTTGGCTTTCCGTCGGAATGCAGAAAATACTTACTGCTAGGATATACACAGGAATGACAGCTGTATATCTAGTATGGCTTACCTGCGTCGGCATTCACAAACTTAAGACTCAGAGTTACGCTGCCTGAGTGTCAGATTAAGTACTCTGATAGATAAATGGCGGAACAGATAAATGGTGGAACTCTAGTAGGGGATCGCAAGATTAGGTATGACATCCATCCATCAAAGCAAGAACAACGTAGAGATGGTCTACTCCTCCTTCTTGGCCCCAACCTTCTTCTCTGCCTCTGCAACAGATGCAGCATCAGTCTGTGGCCCAGCAGCGGCTGTATACGAGCATTTGAGTCAAGTGAGTATTTTGGAGGAAAAAAGGCTGAACGTACGACCAAATAGCGAGGCGGCCTTGAAAGGTCTTTTAAGGTCTCCCTCTGCCGGTTTCCCGAGCACGTGGATAGCAACAGCTTTTGCATCGTACAGGTTCTTCAGGCCCATGAGAGCTTGGATAAAGAGTGGTTGAGTGTACTTCATGTATATATGGAAGACAGCCATCATGGCGATGCCAAAGTACGCGCCACGGAGCTAAAGTGGATGAGATACGATGGAAAATACTTCAATCAAGGGCAAACATACAAGTTTTGAAGTCTCGGAGAGATCATAGTCTCTTACGGTTGTCGTAACGAGTCCACCAGAATCAGATGACTAAATTGAATGAGTAAGAAAACGAATGTGAACAACTCTTGGAGGCTGACCATTGGATTGGGGCTGTCGACTGGGGTATAAAACGTGAGGATGACTTCAATGCAAGAAGAACTATTGGCACACCATATTTGAGCACGGTCTGGTCATTCTTTTGCTTGATCTGAATGACGTGTACTAATCAGTTCCGAGGGTTACGGAGAAAAAGGCATGTGAAGACGACCTTGTACGAGACAAAGAAGTATGTGCCAACGATAATGATCTGGCTGAGCACGTAACCAAGTCGGACATAGTTTAGAACGACCGGGTCGTCAAACGGGATCCTGCGAGCAACTGGTCGGAAAAGAGACGTAAGACGGTCTATGCAGGAAAAAAGAAAAGTCCCAACGTACTTTGCATGGCCCCGAGGGAAATCATAATGTTCTGCACACCGGCGTTCATGTTTGCGACGAAGAAGACCGTTTGACGGAGGTTGGAAGACACGCTGCAAGCTTAGACTGCGTGTGAGACCCAATGTGACACAATCGTCACCTGACCACTAAGTGACACGTCACGTTGTTATGACGTCTGTACCTGCAGTTGCGGGGCGTGGAGTCAAAGGCTGGTCAAGAACGATGAGCTACCACGAAACAGCGTCGGTATCTCGTGCGACATCAGTTTCGCGCGCCTCGAAACATGGAAGCACACTCTCCCGCTCGCAGTCTCTCATCAAGAAAAACGTAGCTCCACAAGACCTCAAACCATCTGATGTCCTCATTGAGCGCTTCGTCGCTTGGAAAGCTATCGTAAAACAGCTCATTGCCTACTTTGAAGGTCTTGCAGACATTCAAAATAACATTGCACGCGAATACACCAAACTCAGAGCTGTAATACAAGTACCCTTCAAGGCAGGAAACCAATTTCTCGGAGAGGGGGGTTTGCAGGCACGTATTGCCCCATCCTATACCATGAATCGTTGCGATGTACGTCACAGGATGTGTTCTATAGCATACGAGATAAAACCAGGGTCATTGCTGACCAACATGCCAACCTCGGTCGTACCATCGACAGCTCGATTGTGCAGCATCTTCAGAAGCTTAGAACAGAGATCAAAGCCCATATCAAGGTGCGACTTCTCGCATTTACGTGTGGTCGTTTCATTAAAAATTTGTAGAATGTTCAAAATGATACAGGCAAGCTTGCCACGAGTGTCGCTAAAGAGCGCGAGCTCTCCACCAAATTGATTGGAGACCTCTCTACTAGCATAAGTATCTTCAAGAACACGCCGATGAACGTTACCGCAAAATCGGACCCGTATGTTTCTACACTTTTCTTTTTCTGTGTCTCTCAACCATCTTAGATATGTCGCCAACGTAGCTGTTGCTCGGCAACTTCAGAAACAAGTGCACGAAGAAAATGCCCTCCAAAAATCCATTATAATCATGCAGCAAAATTCTGCGCATTTCGAAGAAGGAATTGTCCGTGCCATTCAGTCTGCGTGGCAAACCTACGAAGAGTGGCAATCTCGCATGTCTTCCCCTGTACAGGAAACCTGGCGCGTCCTTGGCGAAACCATGTCTTCCCTCTCCACAGACCGAGAATGGATCTCTTTCTCTGCTCGTTCAGATCATCTCCTTGATCCCGAGACGCCTCTGAGAAACCCAGAGACTGTTATCTACCCTTGCAAGGATGAGCCAAGCGTCTTCACCGTACATACCGGCTTGCTGGAGCGCAAGAAGCGGTTTACGCGAGTGTATCGCGAAGCATACTATGTTCTTACTCCTGCTGGTTTCCTCCACGAATACGCTTCCTCTGATCCGGAACACATCGGAAGTCATCATCCTGTCTTCTCCCTTTTCCTTCCTGCCTGCACGCTTGGGCCACCTTCCTCTACCTCGTCGAAAGCTCACAAGTTCCACATAGAAGGGAGGAAAGATGGCACCGGCGTACACACTGGAAGCTTTAAATCGATGGCGACTGGTCAGCATGCTTGGACATTTAGGGCGCGAAGCCGTGAGGACATGATGGAATGGTGGAACGACATCAGAATGCTCTGCGCGAGATACCTTGTCGCGAGTGAGCAAATGGATCGTGGCGGGCCGGTACAAGCGGCCGTACGATCTGTCGGCTATGTCAGCGACGAAGAGGAAGAGGGCGACGACGAGGGATCAAGCATAGAAGAGGAGCAGGACGCTGATGAGGACGGTGATATTTATGAAGACGCTGTCGTTGACGAGGAAGGAGATCCGCCTTCATACTCGCATGCCGGAAAGAATTCAGGATCAATTAGCGGGAGGAACGGATACGCGGTGAGTCTGGACGTCGATTCTTGAACTGCTTCTTCTCCGTTACTGACTGACTGCTTTTATTTCCGCTCAGCTAGACAAGAAAACTCCAGTAGATCGCGACTACGAGCATGATGATGAGGGCGTAAACGGTTATACAAACGGGTACCGGAAGGCGACTCAACGTCAGCTCGAGAAAGCGCCAGAGGGTCGGCCCCCGCACTCAGCTGAACGCAATTGCTCGTATGTTGACTCGAATGGCGGCTCGACTGTCAGAGGCGTTCCGCATGCGGACCATGAGTACGATGGAGGGGAAAGCGCAGAACTTCGCACTGAGGACTCTTTGGGTGCGCCTGGCCCTGCGCCTACGGAGAGTAAGTTTGCCGAGGAACACTGAGCGGGTATGTATGGTGTTTGACAGTTATATTTATGGGGTCGGTTCGTTCGTCGACTCTTTGTTGTTGATGGTCAAATTTTTTAATTGTTGCTGGGCAGTGTGACGGACTCCCTTTTCGCCATTGCAATATTACTCATATCGATAACATACACACGAGTTTTTAGCGTACCATATTATCCAAAGTCGCACCACTTTCTTTGTTTCGAGATACTACATAAGCACCTAGTAAGTATAGTTGAAGCAAGTCATACGGCGGAGCACTGGCACCCGTACTACATGAAGGGTGTATACCCGTCACGGGTCATAACCCGTTCAAGTTTACCCGTTGTTGGTACCGTGTACGGGTTTTGTGCGGGTCGGGTGCGGGTCAGCGCTCTGAGACCCGCGACCCGGTTTACCCGTGCAAATCTTTACGCCCAAGTAGGTAGCCCCATGAGCACATTTGAGGGGGAAGCTAGCAATCGACCCAACTGGAATAGAACTGACAAGAGGTGGGATGGAATTCGCGTCTTCTGGGTAGGGGAATGCCGCCTGAGAGGGCAGGTGTCGGAGTGGCATATGCAGAAGGACTGTGTGATGATTGTGTACATGTACATACGGTGTCTTGTACAATTTCGTGTAGTCTCACAAACGAGTACAAGATGGATGGTCGGAAAATAGAATACAGAATTCGCGGTTCTTCCAGGCCAGCGGTATCACGAGCATGCATTCGCAACTTCCCTTGCCCAACCCACAACCTTGTCTTCCACCCGGCTCTGCTCCCTCTCTGCACTCTTCTCCAAAGCTTTTCTCCAAACCTCCTCTTGCTTTTCTGGCGGTACCAAGATGTATGGCAGCATCATCAGGCAGTCAAAGTAGTCGATGCAGTCGTCATCCGCACGACTCGTCCTGTTTGCGCGTCTAGCAGCGCGCTGCTCACGTGCCTGATTTTGTTCATCCCTCCTCTCCGTCGTGGTGGCTCGTTCATCAATGATTGCCTTGTGACTTGCTTGCGCCGCACTCGTGATCCCTCTGGGGTAAAAAGCAGGTTTCCACCGTTTGAGTATATCTTGCATTGTCTGAGGGGCGAAATGACGCAGTACAGCATTAGCGTAGACGGCATCGAAGAGAATGTTAGGGGGCCACTTGTCAGCAGTATTAGGCATCCGGACTTGGGATCCCGAATGGAACGCAGTATCGCCAAAGCTCTCTGGTAAGTCGGGATCGAAGAGGTGTGCTATACACCTTTTCTCTGTCGGCTGTGCGGTGGGGTCGACGTCTGCTGTGCTCATGGCAAAGTTAGGTGTCTGCTTATCAGAGCCATCAGACTCCGATTAAGTAATATGGGAGCATTACGCACCATTAGGAATGCAATATCTTTACCTAAGGTACGATGAGCAATCGCGTTTAGAAGAATGCCGTTCCGAACGTCGTCGATTTCGGACACGATATCGTTCCCGTCAGGGTCTCGACTGCGACGGTGAGTGTAAGTATCTATGTACTGTCACATGGTGAGCAAAAACAGATTAAGAGTAACAGTAGCATACCTCATCCCCTTTGCTATGGGGCAGGAGATGTGCAGCGTCGCAAAAAGGCGAATGGAAACGTGTCAAAACACACGTTCCATCCCGCTCTATAACTTGGCTGCGGAGATCCACCCGAGTTGTGGGATCGCTGCTAGTGATAGTCGTGCGACCCATGTCAGGATCGGCTGGGAACATCCTTTGTTTCTCAGCGTCGCTGGTGTGATAGTACAGATTGGCGGACTCGGATGGGAGGTCATGGTCGTATTCCACGACATCGTGCGGCGAGTCAGGACTGAACGAGAGGTCACCCTGGGCGCCAACGACAACTCCGGTGGCATAGCGAATCCATTTGTAGGGCTTTGGTGTGAATTGATGGCTGCGGAGGGTGTCGAGTGGGAAGGTAAGGCAGTGGGTCCAATTCCAGTTGGAATGCTCAAGATTGTTAGGATCGAGAAGGAACATTGCGAAGACTTGGATCTCGAGCACAGTCGTCGCCATGATGAGCTAGTCAAGAGAGTTCTCGACGTCGCCGTCCTACATAATCTGAGTTTTCCTGGACCCTTTTCATCACAAAAGTGGCAGAAATGTGACATTGCCTGATATATCCTGTCACGTTCGTCACCCTTCGCCGATGTCACACTCGTGTCATGTCGACGCCGTCGGCATTCTGCTACACCTCTGTCGGCATCTCGAGTACAAGATGCAGCATGTATCATAAATACAGGGGAGCAGAGATGTGATCTATCATGTAGATACCATTCAGACATTACATGACATATGTATCTTTTGCTGAAGCGTGACTGATCTTATAAAGCTCTATTAACGGACAAATATGCGAGGCGAGGGACTAATCGAAGTCAGACGAGGCGAGCCCTTGTGAGGGCCGGGGACACGAGTCGTTAGATTTCCCCTAAATACAGGTCGACATTTATATACTCCTACGC
>JBBPOE010000141.1:0-50440 GCA_038091295.1 Tylopilus felleus | reverse complement strand
AGATGGAGCAGATCAAGGAAGCCCTCACCGACATGATCGTGTTGTCGACGGTACTTAGTATGTGCGTTGGGACGACACCTATCATTCGATTGACACTTGTTGTAGCAAGTATTCCCAATCGCGCACTGAGTAACTGTAAGGTGTCCGCGAGAGTCAATCTCGAAAGCGTGCTGACTCTGCCTTACCAGTCAGCAACATTATCATCAAGAGCTTTGGATACACGTATGTCGCCACCTATGAACATTAACCAGATGTTTGAATGGATGGATGCAGATCAAAGCAAACGCTGATCCTCTTTACACCGGCAGACGCCATCGGGTCTGCGATGGTCTTGTTTTGTGGTTGGTATTCAGATAAGAAGGTACTGCTCATGCATCTTCCATTGATGTAACCGTGATCAATTACTCTGTTCAGAACGAGCGGATGACACCCATCGTTATCGCTTTGGTACCTACTATCGTTGGTGCAGGTGAGCAATAACGTCATGGCAGCTGCTTTCTCCGAGGTTACTTATCTGTCTTTCAGCAATCATGATTGGGCTCCAAGACGCTGGACACCAGGGCGCACTCTTGTTCGGTATGCTCTCAAGTTCTTCCCGCATTGCGCGTCTGTTGACTTGCTTCCTAGCATCCTACTTGATCGGCACGTTCGGCGACCATCTATTATAACGCCAGTAACACTAGCGGTCATACCAAAAAGGTCGGTCACCGCGGCCACCGGCTGCTTTTTCTTGGCACCCAAATTGACGTGAGTCAAAGGTTATGATAAATGGGATGACGCTGGCGACCTTCAGTGTGGGCAACATCATCGGCACGGAGATATTTCAACCGAAGGACGCCCCTGCATACATCCCAGGCAAGACTGCAATCATGGTCCTCCTGATCGTGCAGCTCGTCGTGTCCTTCGTCCTCCGCTGGATTGAACAGACAACGCCAGAAGACATTGGCGGAAGAAAAGGTACGTCGTGGGTGGAGTGATGGGGACGTCCAGCGGGAAAGAGAACGACATGCGTTTGCCGATCTGACGGACAAACAGCATGCGTGGCGTTTCGTATCAGCTTCTGAATCCGATGGGAGTTTTTTTTTGTCTCCCAATAGGAACTTGTTTTTCGTATACACGGCATGATGTCATGCAATGTCAGCTAGCGTCATAATGGACACGGTCACTCGAGGTTTGGCAAGCAAAACGTTTTGGACATGCCTCACGATCTTTTGTTCATCAAAAAGTTGTTCGTCATTCCGTCCATGAAACCTTGTCATAACGTAAATCGCACGGAGCATCGTGGATTGGGCCTATATAAGGCCGACCGATATGTTTTCGCGTTCTCACCCAGTCACCACTACGCTCTCCCTTTTCTCATACCAGCCACTCAAGCCATATCCCAAAGTTCAATATTTACCTGTGACGGCAAAGACTGAGTCACTGCTCCCCGATGCTCGAGTGACGCGCCATACCTTTGATGCTCTTCAAATATGCACGAACCACGCTCGGTGCATCCTCCATGAGCGAATCCTCGGGTTCCCATGTAGCCTCGTCATCAGAATACCCCTCCCAAAAGACATAAAACTCGCGTACACCATCCACGTCCCGATGGTCGCTAATGGACTCCACGATGAACTTTTCAAGGACCTCCGCCTCGGCTTCTCGCTGAGATTTAATACGAAGAACGACCCGGGACTTGTGTGACCAGGCCTTTGGAAGTCGCATCTTGCCCAGCTTGCCACCCAGTACGAACGGACGAATCCCGGCGGATCTATTGGTACACTTGCGGATGTACTTGTCCAGTTCGCAGAGCGTGTGCTCGAAGTCGCAGAGCATCATGGGAAGGTGGTTGGGACCCAAGCCATTGAACGTTATACCCAAACGATCAAAGTGGAGGTACTGGGTCGTCTGCATCCACCGAACAACGTCAACCTCCACCGAGCGGGGAATGGCATCGCGGAAGCACCTCTGTAGTCCCCTCCTGGCGCCGAGTCCTATGACCACGAAGTCATACTCGGAAAAGTGGATGATGTCAGAATAGGACAAATTCAAAATCAGCTGATAAGCTGTGAAATCACCCATGCTTTTGTACGTCCGCAAGTAGTCAAAGACGTCCGCGAGGTACTTTGCGCCTCGGAGTTGGGCGGGCAATTCCCGCATGAGCACCTCCAAGAATGCCAGGTGATTCATGAAATTCTCCGCGAATCCCAGTTCGGGTGCTGGTTTCTGATATGCTCCCGTGTAGATGGCGATGCCTTTAGTGTACAAGTCACGGAGGACCCTTTCATAATCGGCGCGCTTGTAGGCCTGCCAAGTGAAGGGCTGGATGTTTTTGCGCAGCGTCTCGTACGTCCGGATGTTGGTGTAGGTGCTGAAGAGCAAGACGCGGAACGTGACTTCTTCGCGTCGCTGTGGACCTTTTTCGATGACTTCCTTGACGATATACTGGCTAACCCGGTCGAGCACGCGGAAAGTGTTGCAAAACTTGTAACCTGCAAGGATAGGATCCGTCGTCCAACTTTTGCAACGATTGGTCAGACGCGAAAAAAGTTCTGACGACGACTATACTTACGGAGCAGGATCACCCGCGCGACGCTTTTCGTCGATGGCATGCCTTTCCGCAGCCAACCGCCAAAATGTGTCAAAGGCTGGGGTGAGTCCGTATTCCTTATCACCGAGAGTGACTGTCATTGGAGGCGGAACTGCGTCGGCGAAGTGGAGCTGGGAGCACAACTTGGACCGTTTGCTGCATGTCTCGGACGCGTCGTAGTCCTCGATGGCATCGGCAGCACGTTTCATCGATGAAGAGATCTGGTAGGACGCGTTAGATAGTTGGGACGCGTGAAACGTGGAGATGGTCGTACAAAGAGCTGTTCAGAAATTATTTCAAAAAAATGAAATAAATAAGACTGTTATAAGCGAAACCGAGTATCCAACGGAGTTCAGTACGTAACATAGACTGACTCTAGAACCTGCCATGAGCGCCCCCGAAACGGACCGACAAGACCAGCGTCGACGCGTCCAACAGTACGTCGAACGACAGAGAGCGTATCTGCCTACTTACACTGGCAAGCACCTGTTCGACGAACGCCATGGGACGCCGTCCAAGTCGTCACGGAGTGACGAGTTTGGATTCGATACCCCAGTTCTCCGTCCGCGGGTGCCAGTGAACAAGACCTCTCAGTCCCAACTCACGCCAAAGGCGGGACCGAGCAAGCCGCAAGCGCACGAGGCCGAATCGCGCGGGGAAGCGACTCGAGACGTCGCCCCGAGCAAAAAGGACAAGCCTCGACCGAAACGCAAGAAAGACCCAACACCAACCGAGACCGACAACGAACGCGCGGCCAGTAGGTCACTCACGTGCTTGTCGTCGTCGCCTTGGATCATGATGACTCTGGTTTGTAGGACTGGCGGATCGCCGAGAGCGCAAGAGGAAGAAACGCGCCATCGTAAATCCTCCACAGAAGCACCGTGATGATTCAGAGACCGTAACGCCCCCAAACGGAAGAACGAAGGGCCAGAAGACAAAGAAGCCCACCGCCTTGGCGCTTTTGTACGGATTCTCTGCGACCAACGTCACCAAGGACAGGCTCACGGTGGGTCATGCATCTAGCGTTGCATTTCGTGCGCTCATGTACTCGGCAGTTGAAACCACCTTCTCTCGGTGTTTTTAGCAAGGGGAGAGCGTCGGCGAAGAAGAAAGTAACTGCAGCAAGCAAGTTTTCCGAATCCGAGTTTTTGAACAAGACGACCGAGCAGGCTGCTGACCATTCCAAGATCGACGACGATTCGAATGATAGCTCGATTTCCAAAGACCCCAAGTCCCAAGGTAACCGCACTACGAACCGTACAAAGGATCGAAACAAGTTGGCCGAAACCACTTTGAAAACACAAGCATCGACTCGCCCAACAGCTGCATCCGAGGTCTGGGACATTGAACTACAGAGCAAGATTCCTTCCTCTGCGGCTGATGTTTTGAGCGAACCAGGAGCAAACAATTCTGCTTCCGTCGTCCTTGATCCGCGTGGGGCAAAGTGGTCTGGCTCTCTCGAGATGGCAGTGGAACATGAGGCACGCTGTAACAAGACCCGAACTCGGAGCTTGTCTATCATCCAACGCTCCGAGGTCCAGGCCAGATCGGATCTACACAACGAGCTTGGCATTGGGCACGCTGAGGATGTTACATCGATCCATCCTTCGCACTCTGCATCTCAGGTAGGACGCCGTGCTGCTGACATTCAACCATCCGAACCGCGCCAAGTGACGTCAAAGTACTTTACCGAGCCCAACCCGGTCCCGATCCAGGAGTTCGCCACAATTTCTACGCCGACGTCGAGATCGAATGATGGCTTCGGTGTACATGATTGCCGAATCCCGGATCAAGACCTCCTGGACACCGCGTTGGATGCGCAGACGGTGGTTTCGCCGATGAATTCTCTGACCAGCGTTGCTCAGCCCATGGTAGAGTTCCAAACGCGGTACGACGTGGCTCCACTCGTGTTTTCGAGCGACTGTTCTCCGTATGACGATTGCTATGCACGCGCGCATGTGCCTTTGGAGCCTCTTGGAGTACGAGATGGTGGCTGTTACGAGTCTTCTAACGTGGAGCTATGCATTGGTCTCTCGGAGTATGACGCGTACGATCCGCAGCAAGGCGCCCTGCACAGCATGTCGACTGGTTTAGCCGGCGATGACGTGGACATGGAGTATATCCAAGATACATACGATCCGTTGACGCCGGAATACGAGGACGATCTGGAAGAATCGGTCTCTGCCATGTACGACCCTGGACAAGAATGGCTTTGTCAAGATTCTGCCGCGGACGAGGATGATTCGATTTGTTGGGATGAAGAGTCGGGCGAGGATGTGCCACAATTTTTTGAGGGACGAGCGCTGTTGCTTGGTGGGCCAGATTGGCGACGGAATGATGGGTTGTCGGGACTGGCTCAAGCGGAGATGGACGTTGCTGGTCGACTGCGCGATCACTGGCGCCCGCAGCGACTTTCGTAGCAGGTGTACAATGTACATTTGTCGGAGTACAGTATGGTACAGTTTTCAAAGTATCCTTACAAGGAGAGTAAACTACATAAGGAAGCAGACGGAAATAATGTTCCTGTGGCCGACTAGATATGGAAGCGAGCGGCAGTGGCTACATCCTGTGGATGACTCTTCCGTGGTGATCGACTTCTCGACCGTGCTCATCAATATAGCGCCTGTTATCAACAGAGCCGAAGAACCAAGGTCCAGCGCGGACAGAGTTGCTCCTGTGGGGTCTGGAGTCATCTCTGAAGCCAGAGAAAGAGTTGTGGCGTCTGCGATGATCGTTGCTGTGAGCGTATTGATGAGATGGATAATGAGGTTGATGGTGATGTTGAGAATAGTGGTCAGGGCGAGTCTCCATACCAAAGAAGTTGCGTATGCGATCGCTCATGGAGGGAGTGCGCTCGCGTGGATAGTGATAGGTAGGGGCGTGGGGGCGCGAGTGGGAATGGGAACGGGTGTGAGATTGGTGGGAATGGGCCGACTGGACATACTGGGGTAGATGGTGAGAAGAGTGCGATGGATGACGGTATGCGGAGTGGTGGGAAGAGCGCGATGTGTGACGATGGAGAGGATTTTGATAGTCCTGTGCGATAAGATGAGCAAGGATGCATGGAAATAGACGCGATACATACGCTGTGGGTACTGTAGCCCACGTTTGGTGGGTATACGACGGACTGGTCGTGGTGGCCAGAATGGCTGTGGGCGCGGTGGTGCGAGTGTCTGCTGACGCTCCTTGCAAGCGGTGGAGCGACGTTGAGGTATTGTTGTCCACTGAGGGAGGGGGAGGTATGTGCAGTGGGGAATGGATAAGCCATGATGGCAGGAACTGATCCGAGCAGGGGGAGTATATAATAACCCGGGTCGGGATTCGGAAGTGGAGCCTTTGACTCGTGCGATGAGGTGGTCTCGCATCCTCGTTCGTCTCCAGCATGACAAGGCGGGTCCGCCAGTACCAGCACGCTCAGTACCGCCCCAATACACAGCACCACCGTTCCATACCCATGCATTCTTTCGCGCGCTCGAGCACTCGTTCCCAACACCCACAGCACGCAGCCTCATGCGTGCAACACGCGCCCTCCTCGTAGACCGCATCGGTCGAGTCAAGCGCGACGGTCTCACAGTAAAAGACCTCGACAACGTGCGTACTCACACCAGCCATACCATGCTAGTCACCCACCCCGATTAGCAAGCATACCTTTTTCGCGCCGCACTCGCCGAAACGAGAGCAGAGCAGAGCTCACGCTCAAGAAACGAAACAGCAGCCATGCGCGCCACCATCGCAGCACTGCGCAGGGAAGTAGACAGGCTCGACGTAAAGATGAAGGAAGACCTCGGCAACCTCAAACACGAGTACGTCTCTCACTCTGTCCACGTTACCGTCTGACTTGCTCTTCAGGATTCAAATGGAGCTCGATACCCGCAAGAACGAAAGCAAGTCTGATCTGAAGCAGCAGAGTATCGCCATCGAGGTCGGTCCGCCTCTCTAGCCCACATCTCTCGATCTCACCCCATGCAGGAAGTCTTGAACAAAGCCATCGTCGAACTCGGTGACCTCCGCGCCAGCATGGAAGAAGTAAAGTGGAACAATATGCGCAAAGCAGTAGGTGATCATCGTCCCTTGCCTCTTTCTTTTCTTTTCTCATTCTCTTCATATAGCCTCCCTCGGCGGATTTCTTCTCCTCATCATCTTCTCCATGGAGTTGTACCACATCAGCAGACAGCACCCCTCTCGACACCCACCCACCGCACAAAGCCAACGCTCAGAAGCAGGCGATGACGACATATCCCATTCGTAGCCTCCAATCGTCATGTACTCTACACACACAAGTAATAGTATTCTCTGTATCACTCGACAGACGATCCCACATTCACTTGACATCGAGTTTGGAGAGCTTGTTTGTCAGCTCGGCTTCGCCTTCAGTCAACTCTGATGCTCCTGCTTTGTCTGCTTCGTCTGAAGGGGGTGTACCCTCTTTGGTTGCTTGGGTCTTGGAAGCGTCTGTCTGGACTGCCGTGGGAGTGGCAACGTCTTCATCATCCTCCCAGCTGTCTTTCACCGCCTCCGCCTTTTCCGCCTTTTTTGCCCTTTGGTTGGCCCGCTTTTTCGCGTTCTTATTTGGGGGTGGGGTAGCTGCGCCTTTTGCTTTCTGCTGAGATTCGGACGAGGGCGCCACCCAGCCAAGGATATGCCCCTTGGGAAGGGTAGCGGCATCCATGGCTTGTTGTCGCGTACCACGGAAGCGCGAAACGTCCTCCTGAGGCGTGAATCCAGGTCGAATCCTGATCTCCTTGCGAACGCTGCGTGTCAGATGAGCGCACAGGGTTATAACATGTCATCAGCGTGCACGCACGTTCCATCCAGTCGTTTCGACTCGGGGATGACCCGCTCGAGCGTTCGTGGATTTAGTGCGATCCCGGACGCAGTTTGGTCTGGAAAGAGAGGCGGTCTGGACATGGTACGAGTCAGAGTACTATAGCAGTCCCTTCGGAGTTGGAATCCATCTTATCTTTCTCCTCCTTCCTGCGATGCGGTACGCCGTCTTCGTCACCGGCCCAGCAGGCGCTGGAAAGTCGACGTTCTGCACGTCCTTTGCAACCCATCTCCAGCTGTCAAAGCGCACCGCCCACATCGTCAATCTCGACCCCGCCGCGACAGGAGACGCCTTCGAGTATGAGCCTGCCATCGACATCAGGGAACTCGTCACGCTCGAAGACGTCATGTCCGAGATGGGAATGGGTCCAAACGGTGGTCTCGTCTATTGCTTTGAGTGAGTGAGTATGTCCTCGCCGACGTTCGCTGGACACGTGCTCAATCTGTGATCAGATATCTCTTGGAGAACATTGACTGGCTTGAGGAAGAACTGGGCGGATTCGATGACGACTATCTCATCATCGATTGCCCTGGTCCGTACCCTCCCTCGTCATGCTGTTCGAGGTAGCTCATGCACCCCAGGCCAAATCGAGCTTTATACACATCACCCCTTTCTCCCTTCTCTCGCTCGCACCTTGCAGCGGATGGGCATAAGGACCTGCGCGGTGTACCTCCTCGAGTCTCAATTCATGGAAGATCGCTACAAATTCTTTAGGCATGTTTCCGCACGACCTCCTTGCCTGTTCTGACCTCCTTTGTCAGTGGTGTCCTCTCGGCGATGTCTGCCATGGTCAACCTCGAGCTTCCATGGATAAACATCATGTCCAAAATGGATCTCGTCTCGCCATCTCCTTCCTCGGACACCACCCAACCACGGAACGGCAGACGTGCGCGTCGAGATATTGCACGGTATCTCGATCCTGATCCACTGTTGCTGGCGAATGCACGGGATGGACACGACAAGGTAGCAGAGAGAGAGAACAGCCGGTTTCATGAACTAAATCAGGCCATCGTCCAGCTGGTACGAGCACCTCTTTCCGTTCTCGTGCGGTTGTTGATGGCACATCAGATCGAAGACCACCCACTTGTTTCTTTTCTGCCTCTCGACCTCTCGTCGACCGAATCTCTTGAAGTTGTTGTTAGTCACATAGATTTTACGATGCAATACGGCGAGGATGAGGAACCAAAAGAGGTACGCTCGCCGAATGGCAAGACATTCAGAGCTGACTGACGCGAAAACAGCCGCGCGACCTGGACGAGGGTGATTTTGCGGACATGGAGTGATTGGCAAGTGGTAGTCTAGTAGTGTAGTTCTCCCGTAATAATACGTTGCAACTTGCTCATGACCATTCACGGGATCGGTGTCGACCTCTTGCATGTCCCGCGCATGGCTGCGTTGATCCACCGAAGAGGCGCAGACAAGATCGCTTTGCGCATTCTCAGTCCACCAGAACGAACCGCGTTTCGTCGCACGGACGACTCGGACGAACGACCGACGCGATTTCTGGGTGTGCGGTATGTGTGTCGTCGTCGCGTTTGCATACAGACTCGTTGATTGGACGCAGGTGGGCGGTGAAAGAGGCAGCCTACAAGGCTTTGTATCCACTCAGGCCGACCTGGAAGGAGCTCACGTATACCCCGTTCGATCCCCAGACGGGGTCCAAGCCCGCACTCGCCTACCATCCCAACGACGACAGTGTCCCAGACCAACGTCCAAGATTACACGTTTCCGTCAGTCACGACGGAGAGCACATCCTCGCACACGTCGTCGCCGAGGACGTGGCCTAACGGGTCACATTGCCATCCACGCCATTGATAGTGTTGTACAATGAAGCTCGTCAGTCTACGTTATCTACTGTGTGCTCGCTCGACGGCTGTTTGGGCCACCAGTCGGTCCACCAAGGTTCCGCTTTCCACCGTGCTTCGTCCCCAGCGGTAGCGTTGTCCGTCAACAAGGCAACGTCTGGGCGCAGATGTTCTAGACGGAGGAGGGCGAGGCCGACGGCAGTCCCAGGACCTACGGATGGCGTAGCCATCGAACTGAGGAGGGTGGACGTGCCACGCAGGCGGGGCAGTCGGGCGGTCGACGTGCTGGACTCGGTGTCGGGTGAGGGGATCGCTACAGGCTTGATGACAGTGTGTAATGGTGGACCCGCCGTCGTTGACGTCGTGGATAAGATGACGGGAAGAATGCGTTTGCGTATCACACCAGTGTGGTAGGTTCGTACCGTGAGCTCTTGTCCCACGTAGCACCCCTTGCGAAAGTCCACTGTCAAGACGTGTCGGGTGTCAGTGTCAGTGAGAGAGTAAGAGGTCACGCACGTCCACCCATGGCGTCGAGGTTCGACTCGATGGGAAATGCGTGTAGAGGCGGAATGTCAGTGCTCCCTTCGGGCACGCCATGTAGGATGCGATGGAGGAGGTATGCGTCCGGTGGCAATACATCGTGGGTCGATGCTTCCTGAGCTATGCAGCGACAGGAGTGTGAGCGGGAGAAAAAGGGGAGTGTCGAGAGACGCTACGGACGTATGTCTCCTTTGCGGACGAGCAGTCGGCGACCCATACCGGGTGCACGACGGTCGAGGATGATGCCGTGTTCGGTACCCCATGGGGTGGGTTCGTCACGCCAGACGGGCTCGACGGCGCCGCTGGCTGCCCAGTGCCAGGATTTGTGTTGGGTTTTGGGACAGTCGCCCCATGCGGCCCATACGTCCCATTCTTGTGTGACGTCGCGAATGCGGACCTTGGAACGAAGGACGAAACGTTTGAGCAGGGAGGGAAGGGGTGGTGATTCGGATGAAGAAGGGTCGTGGTCGATGAGATAGGTGGGTGAAGGGGACGCAGGGAAGGTGAAGAGGAAGACGTCGTGGAGGACGCGGCCCTATTGACAAGGCTGAGTCGAGCGTAGGAGCGAGTCATGAAGATCCTTACCTGGGCGTGTAGGAACGCGCTGTAGGACGGGTTGCCCTGGACAGTGTTTGCGAGGAGACCGTTCAGGAACTGGGTCGCGTCGCTGCCCGAGACGGCGAGCAGGGCGCGATGTGGGACGGGGGCCAAGCTGGGTGATGAGCGGAGGAGAGCACGCAGCATGGCGGAGTGGATGCAACAGTTGTCAATATATCTCTTCTACTACACCACCACCACCATGTCCTCGTCGTGCTCAGCGTTACTCGGCGCACTCAAAGCGTGTCTCCTCGAGTCTGATTGCGTTCAAAAGGATGGGCGACTGCCCTCGGAATGTCTCAAGCATCACACGGACGAGCTCCCCGAGGCTTGTCAAAACCTGCGCAAGGCGACGTACGAATGCAAACGAAACATGGTACGTGCACCGTTCGATAACAAGGACATAAAAAGTGAACGAATACTACTAGCTGGATATGCGAAAGAGGATCAGGGGGAATACGGTGGGGATGGACAGTCATGTCGGGGAGAAGTAACGGGGATGACTGAGCACATTAGCAAGCACCCCGGACACATGACCGATTACAAAAATGCTGTCTCCCACTCCCGAGTTAATCCAGATCGCCATGTCATCCAAATCCCTCGTGCTCTACACCGCTCCCACTCCCAACGGGCACAAGGTGTCCATCTTCCTCGAAGAACTCAAGGCCGTCTACGGCAGCGTCGTAGATTACGAGTAGGTCCTCTCATCTCGGTCATGAACCCCCTGACCTAGCACACACAGCGTCGAGAAGATCGACATTTCCACCAACCGTCAGAAGGAACCATGGTTCATCGCGCTCAACCCCAACGGTCGCATCCCCGTCCTCGTCGACCGATCCCGCAAACCAGAACCAGACTTTAGCGTTTTTGAAACAGCCGCCATTCTCCTTTATCTCGCTCGCAAGTATGACACCAACGGTATCTTTACCTTCCCCGCTGGAAGTGACGACGAGAGCGTCATGCTCCAGTGGACCTTCTTCGCAGTAAGTCGCTTGACGCACACCTTGATCGTCCTCATCAAGCTCGTCCCATAGCACGGTGGTGTTGGTCCCATGCAAGGCCAAGGTGTGTCTCGTCCCCAGTGCGCATGACTCTCTCACTTATCCTCGTCGTCAGCGCACCACTTTAGACACTATGCCCCAGAGGACATTCCGTATGCCAAGAAGCGTGCGTGTTAGTACTGTCTTGGTACCATCTTGGCTCATACCCTTGTAGGCTACATCAATGAGACTGCCCGTTTGTACAACGTGCTGAACATCCGTCTCGAGGGTCGCGAGTACCTCGCTGGCCCAGGAAAGGGCAAGTTGAGCATTGCAGACCTCAACGTTCTACCCTGGTACGTTGGCCGTCCACATCCGTGTTTATCATCTAATGTGTTTTCGTTAGGGTCCGTATTCACCAGCATGCTGGTATCGACACCCTCGACGCCTTCCCCAACACCAAGGTAAGTTTTTCATATCGTCACAAACCGGGGCTGGTTCTGACCGCACGTAGGCTTGGGTGGAGCGCCTCGTCGAGAGGCCTGCTGTGAAAGCTGGACTCCAGGTACCTTGAAGTAGTGAGACAGAGAGTGAACATGTACCGTGTAGGATATGAATGAAACCACGTGACTGATAAGATTGACCCATCACCACCACCAAGAAGATGGTTCATTGCGAACTATCGACTACCTACATCGCCGCAGCTGCAAATCGTTTCAGCAACGTCGCCGATGTCTCGCCCGATTCTGCCCTGGTAGCATTTGGTTCATGTCGCCTCGTAGCATTCTGGAACGTCGACGCAAGTCGATCAGTTCTTCCTATGCCTTGCCTCGACTGATGATGCCCTTCGACCATGCAGGACCAAAGCGACAATGGGGTCTATGAAACTCTGGCGGGCCACGAGGGTCTGGTCACCTGCGTGCGATTCTTACGCAACGACTTTCTCGTGAGCGCGGACGACAAGGGGCACGTTCGCTTTTGGCAAAACTCGGAGAAGGTACATTCACTTTCTCTGCACCATACCCTCTCTGATGCCACAGTCACTGCCAGTGGAGAAATACGGCCACTGTACATGCACATTCCCAACCGATCTCTGCTCTTTCTGCGCTAGGAGGTCTTCTAGTGACTGCTAGCTCCGATTCCTCTGTCAAGATATGGATGATCATCGACGAACAGGATATTCGTACGCAAACACTTTCTCTCTATCCGCTCGAATGTCCTGACCAGGTAGGCTCATAGTCAAAGTTGAGATGGCACAGGTCATTTCTCTTCAGGGAAAGTACCCTCTAGCACTAGCAGTTACAACCTTGCCTCGTTCCCAAGGTCAGTGTCAATTTATAATCAGAACATCACCAAGCCACTTACTCCATATCCGTTATTTCTTGACAGCGACTCTCCTCGCCATTGCCGGGACAGACAGAAATGTACATATCTGGACACGTTCCGACGGCAACGTGCGTCCTGATCTCTTGTTGTCGATCCGATAGTTCTTCAGCTTGGGTGCTGTCATAGTTTGTCCGTTCCGTTACCCTCCCGGGCCATGAAGATTGGGTACGAGCACTGGCGTTCCATTCACCGCCACCATCACCAGAGACACCTTTCAACGATCAACTCGTACTGGCCTCTGGCTCTCAGGATGGGACGATTAGATTGTGGAGCATCAGTGCGCTGGAGAGACCGCAAGTAGTAAAAAGTCAAAATGGCGAGGGCAAAAGTATGGGTGCTCTCAGTGATGATCTTCTGGACGCCTTTGAAGCTTCGCTCGCGGACCCGGCAGAAGGCGAGGAAGGTGGAAGACAAATTTCGCTCAAACGTCATATTCTAACGGTGAAATCCAAGGATATTGGGTATGTTCTTTTTCCTCACTTTGCTCGTGATTATGTGACTAAACGTCGAAAAGGGCCCAGCAATACACCGTAACCTTTGATGCACTGCTCATCGGACACGAAGCAGGCGTAACATCGCTGGCATGGGCACCATCTTCCCCAGCAAGCGCCTCGTCATTGCAGACCCTTTTGTCGAGTTCAACAGACTCTTCTCTGATTTTGTGGTCTCCGAGCCAAATCCTACCTTCTGCGTCATCTCGTGATGTCACGGCTGGTTCAATATGGATCAACCGACAACGGTTCGGTGATGTTGGTGGACAACGGCTCGGTGGATTTGTTGGCGGACTTTGGGCGCGAACCACGCGAGGCGATGAGGTTATAGGCTGGGGATGGAACGGAGGTTGGAGACGATGGCGATCTGGATCAGCAACAGGAACCGACCCGGATACCACGCAATGGAGAGAAGCAGGTGGCATCAGTGGGCACAGTGGGCCGGTAAAGGACCTTGATTGGAGTCCAGCTGGCGAATACATCATCTCGGTTGGGTAAGTTGGGTTCGATGACCTTTATCCGCGTGTTGGCTAAGTGGGTCAGGTTGGATCAGACAACGCGCGTCCATGGTGCCGTTTCCTCGTCCTCCTCACGTTCATCGAGAGTGTGGCATGAATTGGCGCGTCCTCAAGTACATGGATATGACCTTGTAGGAGCGACTTGGCTTGGTCCGTGGATATTCGCAAGTGTCGCTGATGAAAAGGTTGCCCGTATATTCGAGGCTCCTCGAAGGTTTGTAGAAACCGTCAAGGAGCTAGGTGTTCGTGGTTTAGCGGAGAGTACCGTAAGGGTTTCAGAAAACCTTGGATTGGGAGGATATTGATGATGTCTGTTAGGAAAAACGGTCCATTGCAGCCCATGTGCCTCCACTGGGGTTGTCGAACAAGGCAGTCAGTGAAGGTTCTATCCTTTACTCTCACTCATTTGCATTATTCTCACATCGCACTTTTGGCAGCGCCAACTCAACTAGATTCGTCACGGCCAGATAAGCGCCCTTTTGAAGGCGAACTTGCTTCTACAACACTCTGGCCGGAAGTTGAAAAGGTCTTTGGCCATGGTTACGAGGTGACGATGGATGCCTCTCCCGAAAAAGTGGTGCTGAATTCCCCTTTCCGACCAGTCGATAACCATCGCATCATCCAACAATCATGATTTACTAGCCACCGCTTGCAAGGCTACCTCTGCACATCACGCTGTGGTTCGCGTGTACTCAGCGTCCACATACCAACCGTTTGGTTCGCCCTTGGAAGGACACTCGCTCACGGTCACACGTATCGCCTTCAGCCCGGAGGATCGCTACATCGTCACTGTCAGTCGTGATCGTGCGTGGCGCGCGTTTGAGAAGCGGGATGGCGGTACGTGACCGTTCCAGATACCCTGATTCTCGTGCACGATCCATTTTCTACTACAGGGTATTTCCCGGTCGCTGCAGACAAGTCGCATGCGCGCATCATATGGGACTGTGCCTGGAGCCGCGAGGGGGACGTTTTTGCCACCTCCTCGCGGGACAAGACGGTACGCGTTTCTGCTTTGGTCTCGCTCTGTGTTGCGCCGCTCATCCGGGACGCATCAGGTGAAAATTTGGTCCCCGAAGGCTGGTTCGAATACGTGGCCTGCGCTCACTACGTTGAAATTCGCAGAGGCAGCGACCGCGGTCGCCTTTTGTCCCCTGGACGCCACGAGGTAAGGTGGATATCATTCTTTTGATGGGATCACGGCTCTGACGACGGTTAGGCGGCTGCTTGCTGTTGGTTTGGAAACGGGGGAGATCATCGTCTACAGTAACTTGATTGCCGCCCCTGGAAAGTGGGAGGTTGCAACTTCGATTCCCGTTGGGTATGATCATGTTTCCGCGCCATCTGGTTTTCATGCGGGACTCAATGTTCTGATTGCAGTGTCGCCCATGTCGATCAGATCCATAGACTGGCATGGCAGTCTACTGACCAACCGACCGAAAAACGTCTCGCGTCATGCAGTGAAGACGGTACACTCAAGATATTGACGGTCCAAGTTCAGGTTGATGTATAAAGTATGTATCCGCGGGAAGACAACAGGAAAGATCATGTACACAATATACGCAAGGAAACACAGTCATAGTGAGAAGAGAAACATCTGCTATACAGTTGTAAGGATCGAGAAGGATCTGGCGATAAGAGCAAGCGACAATTGGTTCAGTACGGAAACAGTTTCAGTCGTATAGGTGGTGGTCTCGGGGGTGCCGGATATACGGGTATAGAACGTATCAGTACTAGTGACGGGAAGGGTTGCCTGTATATGTTGATATAGTAGCTGGTAACTGATGGTGGGAATAAGCAAACCAGGGCCAGTAACTTCAGCAAAACGGCCCTCGCACATAGGGATACATGAACATAAAGACATGAAATTGAAAATTTAAACAATATCACGAAGAGTCATCGGAACTTCAGGCTGTGAACACGGGTCAGTGCTTGCTTGCAAGAGGAATGCAGAAAGAACGTACGCATTTTATCCTGCGAAACGATGCCAAGTCTGAGCGAGGCTATTGCGAACACACTTGAATACTCACTTGTAGAAACATTCGATGGAACGCAGCATCTCTACATCACCACCAGTCGCGGTTACGAAATTTATGATGACACCAGCGCGTGCGTAACTTGACGCGATGGCGGGAGCAACACTGGCGAAAGTCGAGGTGAGAGAAGGAATATAAGAATAAGGTGGTGCCTACCGGTGTGCATACTCTTCCACTGCTTTGGGAAGATCTGTAACGTCTTTAGCACAAACGAAAGAATCGACGATGATTTGGTATACCATAGTTGATGATCAAAGGCACGTGAGATATTTCTGGGATTTTCACTTGAACGTCACTGACAACCAACACTTTGGTCACTAGCTGCCTCATCATGACCGAGGGAGAACTTCTGAATTTGTTCAGCGCTGCCAATTTGGTTCCAGCATTCATTTCTGCATGCTAACAGGAAACAGGTCAGCTAGATGACAACACCAAACTGACGGACGTACAAGGGGGACCGCTTCCAATCCACGACTTGCCAGTTTGTATACGACGGCATCCAAGGCATTCATCCCGCCGACATGAACGATCGCTTGGTTGACTTCGACGTCCTCAAAGATGTCGGCCAATGCATCCAACTTCCACTCTCGAGCCTGGGCAGTTTCCACGCTTGAAGCCCCTCTACCTGAGCCGATGATTCCGTGGCCACTACCCGGTGCACCGACATTCGTGGAATCCACGCGACCGCCAGCCGTGAAAGCGAGGTACAAGTAAAACTGCCGCAGACCGCGGGAACCTTGGTTCGTCTCAGTACTTGTGACGTTTCCGTCCCGGCGTACCAGGACCCTAACAGGTTCCTTGAGCTGGATGGCCGTCGCAAGGTTCAGGACATCCTGGGGTACCGTATTCGAGAATAGGGCAGTCTGACGCTCAATCATCGTTGGATTGCTTCCTAGATCGTTAGGCGGTGATGGAGGAATAGCGGAATATCTCCGTGCAGAATTTACTACCCCCGCTAGCGGGCTATTGGCATCAAATGAAGAGAATGACGATTGACTATTAGAGCCTGGCGTTGGGGTGCCGGAACCCGCAGGACGGGATCTAGGGGGAGGGAGTAGTTTGACGATGTTGAAAACGTATTCATGCAGATTTCGGGCAATTAGCTGGTCGACTTCGTCGAGCACCAAGAAGCGGACTTCTGAACCGGCGAGACCACCTGGGGAAGTGAACAATGCATGCAGTTTTTGTGGTGTCCCGCAGATAATGTGTGGCATGTTCTGTTGGAGAAGGCGCAGCTCCTGTGTGAGGTCGTTTGCATTCGTTGACGTGCCCACTCCTAATGCTGATCGGATGCCAATGGGGCCGCCCAAATCTCGAATCATGCGTTGAGCTTGTGTTGCCTGATCTACTGTGGTGGATATCATCACAGCGAGTGGGCCCCTGTTGGGAGGCCGACCGGCCGTATTGACCACAGCAACCTGAATGGCAGGTATGACATATGCAGCAATGCGTTCCTGAGTCGGAGGAGCTTGTGCGATGATGTCAGAACCTCGAAGGAGGAAAGGAAGAGCACGCTGCTGAATCTTATTGGGTGGGCCGACACTAACAATCGACTGCGTCAGTCCTGGGTGAACAGACCATATGGGAAACTGAATCACCCGAACTTGCTCAAGGAACGAAGTAAATCAGGTGCGAGATTCAACTGCTCCCATTTAGAGACCACGGGACCACTGTCGCGAGGAGAGTTGCCTGGCCAGTCATTGCCTTGTCCATCGATGATCTACCGGTCACAAGGTCAGAACTGCATGGGTGCTGGATATAGTATGATACCGACCGATTCCCTGCGCATCAAACCTCCGGTGACGGATCGGCGTTTGTCACGCACGGGGTCACTACGTCCGAGGGTTGCAACGTTGTCCACCCTGTGCGGTAAATCGAGGTTCCCGGCAGACCAGGTTCGTGTTGGAGGGTTCGTGGCCCGAGGAGCAGCCCTGAGTTCAGGTCTATTAGGTAGCCCGTGACCCAGTAACGCGGTATTAGGACTGATGTTAGCTCCGAACGGTTGATTCGGGGGGATATCTGGTGTATGCGGGGTAAGTCGACCAAGAGCACTCGCATTCTGAAGGTGTTGTTGCGTCTGCAATGCGAGAAGCTGACCGACGGATGTAGTCAAGGTATTCAAGCGCTGGGATATCTGGGATATATCGTCGGGTGGGGGGGATTGGTTTGGGGCAATAGCGGCACTAAAAGAGGCTCTTGGTATAGTAAAGGAAGTGGACTGCCCCCCGGGGGGTGCGAAGGGATCCTTGAACTCTGGTTGTGAACTGGTAGCCTGTGGCGGGTTGTTGAATGAACGTTCGACAAGAAATTCCACTTTGCGGTGAACATCGCGAAGTTCGCGTTGAACTTCCTGAGTGGTGAACTCGCATCGCAAGAGGCGCTCGATGATATCTTGAATGAGAGGCGACGTTTTAAATTGAGCGTCAAGGTTCTGGGAAAACTCTGCACCCGAAGCGAATTGACTGCCGGAATCCAACGATGAGACGGGAGAGGAAGATGCGAATGGACCATTGATATTGAGGGAGGACGACGAACGAGAGGAAGCGCTGAGAATGTTGACGGGAGGCGTATAGACATGACTCCTGGACTGGTGGATGGGTGCAGGTAAAAACGGAGAATCTGCAGGCGTGCGCGCTCGTTCGTCCGTAATGATAGATCCATGAGTATCGTCCGCCTCTTGCAAAGCCTCTAAGCACCCGACGAGGCTCATCTCGCGAGCACGAGCCAGACTGAACGGCCTGTCCGGCTCTAAATGATGTATAGCTGATGATGGGTCGAGAGCGGATGGCGAGGGTTGAAAGCGCATATCGGATCGACGTTCGTTGTTCCCGGTGCCCTGAGGGGGACTTGGGGAGGAACGTACGGACCTATGTTCAACGGGAGAGGTGGATAGGGCAGAGAAGGAGGTCCGATCTTGCTCTCCGAGTGTGGGAACTGGGAGGACAAACCCGTTTGAGCGACCGCTGTCGTCACCCACACGCATGCTGCCAGGGAAGAAGGGCGTCGATGCTGGGTTGAGAGCTACGGGTTTCGCCATGAAGAAGAAACTGGTCTGACCGAGATCGAGTGAGAAGGAGAGAGTCACTCAAATCTGATCTCACCTTCTAGTCCATACAGCGACGGGATACTTAGCCGGCCTCAGGACATGTGCGAAATGTGGCACCGAATAGAAAACATATTATTGCATAACATTGCATAAACACACGTCACATGATCCCCTCCGCTAGACTGACACCAAGCCACTGCATTCGCTTCCGACGCTCCTTACGCTCCTTCTCGTGTCGCACGTCGAGCAGTACCGTAGGCTCAAGCTTGAGCGACCTGACACGTACAGTCAGCACCAATCATGATACCGTCACGAAACCGCGTACTTGAGCGCGCTCTTTTCAGCACGTCGCACGTCCGCTGGCTCCATCCTCGATCGGTAGTCTTCCAGCCGCTTGACAACCTTTTCTTGCACTTCAGGGAGATCCGACACGACCACAGAAACCTGTACGACATGAATCTAGCCGTGTAATTAGATGCAAAACAGACAACATACGACGAGTTTGCGTCCATTCAGGACGCTTTCTTGCTTGCATGCCTTATGCCTGGCCGACTTTGTTTCAAACACCAGGATCGCGTACTGTCGAACTTTCTTGTTCTCGTGATAACTGGCAGGGGGAGGTTTGACCGTCATAGCTACTCCACCGCAACAGTGAATTCTCGCAGACAGGATCTTTCCATAGCGGCTGAAATGTGCTACCAACACTTTCTCGTCCACATCAGGACCGATCTTGACGACAGATTGTTGAGGTAGATCTAAAAGACAAGAAGCACAGCGACCTACGTTTCCCACATAGGCGATAGAGGGTTCCACCAACTGCTTGGTTTTCTGAGCCCGTTTTGCGGCCACCTTGACTGCAGCCTTTGCCTTGTCTAGTTTGTGAGCACGAGTACGGCGTGATGTCACGTGCGGCTTTTTAGACTTTTTGGGCTTGGTAGGCTGGACATTCTTTGGTTTGGCAGGCTGCACATCCAAGTTCAGTCCACTGACTTGGTCGGTGTTCAACGACGTACCTGCACAGGGATATCCTGAGGGGCTTCGAAGGCGGTGGAAGCTAGAGAGGAGCTTGGAACGCGGAACTTCATGGGTGCTGGATGTGAGCCTGAGGATGTCACCCCGGTGGGCTTTTTGAACCAGACGGAACGGAGCCAAGCCCGGAAAGACGAGGTGGACACATTAGCGAGGAGAGCTCGGAATGGACATGAATTGAGACGAGTTGGATGAACAATGGAAGTGTGGACACTGTGGACCACACCCGATCCCACGACAATCATTGGCTTTGACATCGATACACATTTGCTTTGACATGGCAGCTCGAGACACTGCTCGATTGTACCGCAGTGTGGTCAGAGAAGTTGCAAAAATGGTGAGGATGGTCCCCTGACTGAGTGGAGTGTGAGCTGACGGTCGCTTTTTTTTTTCATCAGAGCACCTCGCCACGAACGCAAAGGAACAAGGACATCTCGGCCAACTTGCGAGGGCTGTTTGAGCGACACGGCCAATCCGACGAGCGCGAGGTATTTCGTCATGACGTGGAGAACGTCGTGACATTTATGCGCTCGCAGAGGGAGTACAAGGTACTACATGGTGGTCAGCATTTCGTACACGGCTGACATGCTCCATGATTGGCAGACGTTGCTGGAGAGATACAACCCGCTCATTGACCTGACGGCGGAGGAACGGATAGAGGCAACCGCGCGAAGGGTGGGATTGAATATGCCCAACGTAGCTTAGACATGTTGACTTGTATCCGTCGTCGCTTTATTGGTACCATGTCCTCCTCGTCCCTGTCCACCCAGGTCTTGAAGTGCGATTCAACCTCCATCTCCTTCGACCACGACGACCGTCCTAAAATCACTTCACAACACACCCTCGCTGCTCTCCGCGTCGCCTCTCGCCATCTGCACGACCTCCAGCCCATCGCCTTTCCAACCGAAACCGTCTACGGTCTTGCCGCTCTTGCACTTAACTCTGAAGCCGTCTCGCGCATATTCTCCACCAAAGGCCGTCCCGCTGACAACCCCCTTATCGTCCATGTCTCTTCAAAATCCATGCTCCATTCCCTCCTCCCTCCCAACTTTACCATTCCTCCGTTATATCAGATATTGATCAACGCTTTCTGGCCTGGCCCACTCACACTCCTCTTTCCGACCGACGCAACCAAGATACCCAGCGTCATTACCGCAAATCGACCGACTGTTGCTATCAGGATGCCTTCCCATCCAGTCGCGCGCGCTCTCATCGCTGTTGCCAACGCGCCCCTAGCCGCACCAAGTGCCAATTTATCAGGCAAACCAAGTCCTACTCGCGCCGAACATGTGTTCCGCGATCTCAACGGCAAGATCGGACTGATCCTAGATGGCGGACCGTGCGATGTTGGCCTCGAGAGCACTGTTCTAGACGGCTTGCACCAGGATGGCAACATTCGCATCCTCAGACCAGGCGGTATCACAGTAGAGCAGATAAAAGAGGCTCTCAAGCTTTCTGATTCCGGTCACTCGATACCTAGAGTTCTCGTTCATCGCCGTGACTTTGTGGACGACGCCATCGAGCAAGCCCCCACCACCCCGGGCATGAAATATCGTCACTATTCACCCACGGTTCCCGTGACGTTGTTACGAGCAACCTTTCAACCTCCTATTGGAGCGAGCTCTATTTCTCCAGCCAGTTTCCTCGCTTCTCTCAAGAACTCCATGGCTGCAGACCCACGTCCAAAAGTGGGGTTGTTGGCACCGTCGGAGTCTGTTTTGGCCAAGTCATTTCTTGAAGATCCTACGATTCAGTGGCATCGTTATACCCTGGGATCTCTGTCAGAGCTGACGGTCATTGCCCAGCGCCTTTTTGATGGGCTGTTGACGCTCGAGCAGGAGGGTGTCGACCTCATTCTCATAGAAGAAGTTCCCGAGGAAAACGAGGGGTTAGCAATCATGAACCGGGTGAAAAAAGCAGCCAGCGAAACATGTTGGATCACGCCGACTCGTTCACTATAAATATTCACGTACGTCGTCCTGTTACTTGCTTGCCGTTTATCAGTAATTTCATGGACGTCCACAGATAATGATGAGTAATTCCCCACTTAGTGCACCGGGCATCCCAACAATTATACAATTATATATTAAAAAACCACGCAAAGACTCGTTTGCTGAAAGACGGACCATTTAGGAACGCAGAAGTCATTCACGCGCCGAGTTATCGGCACGATTCTGGTCACGCGAGCTGCACCGAGTCACCGACGTAACGGCCAATGACCCGTTTCCATTTTCTGTATATCAGGCCCGTTGCCTCGTGTCATTTTGTGGTCAGGGCGTAATATGCTTTATACACCCTCTCCTTGGTTTACAGCTGATGTCTGGCACTGATCGACATTCGTTATCACAGCCTTGCAACTCCCGACGATTGCACTCCAATATCAGTCGTGATAAGAGACGACGATGCGTTCAGCAAATAGGCTCTCTCGCACTCTATCTTCTGAAAGGCGTCCATCCTTTATTCATCCGCGAGCGCGGAATGCAGATGTCAGATCTACAATCTGCAACGTGTCGCCGCAAGCTCCCGAGCTTGCTCTGTCCTGGTCACGTGGTCCATACCTTTCGGAGGAGCGTTCGTGCCATCTGGGCATGCCGGTCCCCGTCTTTTGCGCAACGAGCCTTTCATCCAAACGCCTCTCAATGTAACCGTCGTGTCATATTCTCGGTTGCGTATGGCGGCATACTTTTCCGCCATGATAATGATAATTTCCCCGCATAGCACCTATAAAGAGCTCTCCGACTATCCTCAAGTTTCCTCATCACACCCTGTCGTATCCTCTGCCTGGACGCTTACGATCGACCTCCCTTATCGCTCTGCGAGTGATACCTATTGGTCTGCTACTTATCTTCAGTTTTGTGGACGACCGCTGACTTGTGTTTGCCCCTCCTGTAGACTTCGCCTTTCAGATATCGAGGCGATTCAAGAAGCTGCATTCGTTCCAGACAGCCCTATTGCGAAACATCTCTGTCTCCGTTCCTTATCGATTCCAGTTCATCCGAATCCACAGTAGACCTCGTTTTTCCCATTCACTATGCCTGCAACTTCGCAGACCTCGTTGATCGACGAGTGCCACTCCTTTGTTTCCAAACAATCCACCGAGAAGCGCGACGTGCCTAAGCGCATCCCTCGACCTCCCAACGCATTCATATTATATCGCTCCGATTTTCTCAAGAGGCAAGCGGTGCCTCCGGATGTCGAGAAGCGTCAACAGAATCTCAGTCGCATTGCTGGTCAATGCTGGAACATGCTACCAGAGTCTGAGAAGGCTATTTGGTTTAGCAAAGCGGCAGTCGTTCGTGAGGAGCACCGCGCCAAATACCCCTTCTACACGGCCGGGCCATTCCACAAGGGTACGAAGAGACCTTCGGCAAAGGATAAAAGGAGAGGCTCTACCAGTTGTTCCGGCCAACTTAGAGCCCGCCGAACGCGAACCCTTTACTGCGATGGCATGTTTGCCGCTCTCCGTGATCCAAAATCGTTTTCTCCCGAATCCCAAGCCAGTCCCATTTCAGCATCCCCTTCTTCAGCATCCCCTTTGTCTACATCCCCTTTGTCTACAACCACTTCACTCTCCCCACTCTCATTGCCGCATATATTGCCACCGTTTACTTTACACACACATTCCAGCAGGCAAGACTCGCCTTTTGCTGGTCCCGACAACCCAGTATTCCGGGGAGGCAAATTTGACTATCCACTAGACTCGCTGGCCTCCGAAACACCGCAGTGGGATGTAATTCGAGATTTGGAGATTGTAGGCACCCTTTTCTTCCTTCGAAAGCGATTGACTGACATTCAATCCTATCAGACACCGAGCGAAGTTATTTGTTCCTCACAGGAACTAGACCCCGTACTTCAGCAATACCGGGATGACTTTGCATCTTACGTACCTTATCCCGATCTCTCCCAGCTCCCTAAACCCCAGGGCGATGCCGTCCCTCAATTTCCTCTAATTTTCCCAAGTAAAGGTATATTTCCTTCCGCCAGTGCCAATCTGGTGGATTGCCATTCATTGTTGAGCGATTTCAACTTCACGGACGCTCTTGCTCATTGTAATCAGTCGTCAGTTCCTTTGTATCCTTGGCATAATAATGTTTCTGTATTGAGGGGATTGTAGAGTATCCTGACTATGCCCACTTGTACTAACTCTCAAGTAAAGCTAGTACTTGTGACATGATCTGTGACATGGCCGAAGTCCGTATTTGATCAGATTGCAAGCTACATAGCTACATCATATCGTTACGGATGCCTGGAACTCCAATGGCGAGACGAAAACACGACGAATTGACCATTGACGATCTCCTCAAGCTGCAGGAAGGACGCCCCTCAAAGAAGACTCGCGTCTCTCTCTCCGTATCTGTCGACTCTGCACACTTCAATGACGAAACCGACTCTGGTTCCTCTGCAAGCTCAGATGACGACCCGTCAGATCAAGAAAAAGACTCCCAGGACGACATAGAATCTTTGCCGGGTCAGGTGGATGAAGACCAGGACGAGAGCGACCGTTCGGAGTTGAGAGGAGCCATGGAAGACGGCGGACGTCTCAAGCTGTCGAGTTCGAGTTCGGTCTCCACACGCAAGCCAGGAGTAGCTCAAACGCCAAAACAGTCGATTCGGTCCTTCAATGACATGGGGATTTCTTCCGCACTGGAGGCTGCCCTTCATCGCATGTCCATCCACACGCCTACTGAGGTTCAAGCCGCTTGTATACCGGCCCTTCTGGCAGGTGCGAACTGGTGCTCAGAAGACTCTAGCATGGGCATTACATTAATATTAATCTTATAGGGAGAGATTGCATCGGTCACGCAAAAACGGGCTCAGGAAAAACCATTGCCTTCGCTATTCCTATCCTTCAAAAATTGTCTGTCGATCCGTATGGGATCTTTGCCCTTGTTCTCACTCCAACGCGGTATGAAGAAACCTGCTTCTGTTATGTAGCATGCACTGACATCTCGTTCTGTTAGCGAACTGGCGTTTCAGATATCAGAACAGTTTGCTGTGCTTGGTGCCCCACTCAGCATTCGCACATCGGTCATTGTTGGAGGCATGGACATGATGACCCAGGCTCTTGAGCTTGATGGTCGCCCCCACGTAGTGGTTGCTACACCTGGCCGTATGGTAGACCACCTCAAAAGCAGCAGTGGAGGCTGGGATCTTTCAAGAATAAAGTTTCTGGTTAGTCCCTTTCGTTCTCCTCCATTGCAAGTATCGTGATGCGAAGTGCCGAACAGGTTCTTGACGAAGCTGACCGTCTGTTGACACCCACATTTACTCCGGAGCTATCATACCTGTTCAACATACTACCCACTGATAGACAGACGTGTCTCTTCACGGCGACACTGACATCATCTGTTGAATCTCTGGCTTCAATGCCCCCAAAGCGAGGTAAGATAAAACCGTTCTTTCATCGTACCCAATCTACGTGAGTTTCCAACTTCAGCATTTGCGAGTCCTCATCTTACGTCTCCCCAGAGTCGAGACAGTTGCAAGCCTAAAACAGTGTTATATTCTTGTTCCGTCACATGTGCGAGAGAGCTATCTATTTTACCTCCTCTGCAATCCCCCGGAGGAAACATTGCCACTCCGCCGCGCTCCCCCAGTGCCTGCGAAAAAAAGGAACGCAAAAGCCGGCAAGTCGAAATTTTCCAGAAAGGATGCAGAGGAAGAGGATGACATAACTCAGCCCCCTCCTACGATAATATTCTGTACGAAACCTCGTACTGCCGCTTATCTGACGAGTCTCTTGAAGACGCTCTCCATCCGGAGTACAGCATTACACTCTCGCCTGACGCAGCGCGAACGCCTGGCATCATTGTCGTTATTCCGCTCAGCCGTTGTTCCGGTTCTGGTTTCAACAGACGTTGGTGCGCGTGGCTTGGATATTGAAGATGTAGCAATCGTCATCAATTGGGACCTCCCGAATGAGCCAGAAGAATACACTCACCGCGTCGGACGAACGGCTCGCGCTGGAAAGGGGGGTGTTGCGATTAGCTTTGTTACTGAAAAGGACGAGGAACGAATATTACGGATAGAGGATCGCATCGGTATGTCACCACATGGCGTCAAAAGTCCCGAGCTCATAGAGTCATCTAGGTGTCAAGCTTACCACGATGACACTGCCAGAAGAGAAAGTGTTGGACAAACTGAATGCCGTCTCGACCGCCAAGCGGCTTTCGAACATGGTCAGTCGTACCACATTCCTGAAATTGTTGGGTGTTGAATTTCGTTCAGGAATTGCATGACTCGAACTTCGGACAACGGGAGGAAATTCACAAGATCAAACGTCGTAAGGGGCGGCAAGTCGAGGGTTGAAAGCGTGACAATGGGATGGGGCAGGAAGAACTTTATGGATCGGTGAGACACCATTCCAGTGCTTTGAGGAGCTGAACATATATATCATTTGAACGCGGAACAGTCTGTACGACAATGTACGCCAAGCAACCGACAACTGGGCAATCAGATTGATGTTTGACCGGTGACCTTTTGCAAGCACACAATGCTGTTCGGCATCGCATGCCGTAGATGTTAAACTAACTCCGCTTCGGATTTTAAACCCCGCGAGTCTCGGTAGCATTCTTATTCCGTTCGGGGCATTTTTGGATCTTCCCCCTGTTTCCTCTGTCTCGCCACAGTAATCCTGGATCTCCAAAGTTTTTCAAAGCGTGTATCCTGTATATCTATCTTTTCATCGTCCGTTCTTCCTCCCTCCGACCAGGTGTTATGTCCGATCCTGTCGAGAACACGGATTGGGACTTCGTGCTCCAGTTTGTCTCCGAACCACTCGACCTCGAGATGCCCGCGCCCGAAAGGCCTGTGTCCGACAAAATTGAGTCACCAGCAGGCACGTCGGTGACCCAGGTACCCACTCCACCAGTATGCGGTCTCCATTTCTGAATAACGCGCACATGACCTGTCATCCTCACCAGGGATCGTTTACTGCCTCCCCGGTGGATTCCCCTCCAGACGAAAATGCCTTTGTTTCAGTATCGACCACGTTTTTTCCTGGCGCACAAAATCACGCTCTCCCACCCGATCTCGTCCTCCTGTCTTCCGACTCGGTGTTCTTCTACGTTCATATCCATGTTCTCCTTTCTGCGTCGGACAATAATTTCAATTCTTTGCTTCCACCCTCCCAAAAGGGAAAATCCGGTCCAATGGGTCAAGTGGTTCTCGTACCGGAATCCTCCACAGTTCTTAACGTCGCACTACACGCCGTCTACGACATGTCATGTTCCCATTATTCACCTTCATTCGAAACAATCGCAGCAGCGCTCAATTCCATGACTACGTACGGGATCTCCCTCAGAGCACATATCGCCCCAACCACTCCCCTTCACACCCTTCTTTTGTCACTTGCACCCATCTACCCGTTGGAGCTTTACGCGCTCGCTGCGTCATATGATTTGTATGACCTTGCTGTTCCAACTTCAGCATACTTGCTCTCGTTTTCTCTTGCCTCGCTCACAGACGAAATGGCTGAACGAATTGGTCCCAAGTACTTGAAGCGGCTTTTCTTCCTGCACTTTGGGCGCGCGGACGCGCTCAAACGCCTTTTATTGCCTCCTCCTCCTCCACATCCTCCTACCCCAACCTGCGATTACTCGGAACAAAAGAAGCTAACCCGAGCGTGGGCGCTGGCATCCGCTTATCTCGCTTGGGATGCGCGTCCTGGTAAGGACTCAAACATGAAACAACATTGAATTGACTAAAAACGAGGCAGATTTGTCCACAAGTACCATGGAATCAGCCCTCGCGCCGTTAGGTGATCAAATCTCCTGCGAGTCTTGCCGGCGGGCACTCCAAGAAAGGCTTAAGACACTTGTTGTGCAGTGGTCTGCAGTGAAGGCAAGTTTCTTTTGCTCCATCTTGATATTTCCAAGCTCAGTGCGTCTCAGAGAACGATTTAACCTCGAAGGTCGTTTACTTCTCGCAACCGAAATCACCGACCCGGGGTTATACCCCCTCCAATTATTATTATTTTTTAAAAAGAGTGAAATGACGCCTTGCATGACGCTGTACGATTGCAAGTGTCATCTTTCTTCGCATTTCCTGTTTTCTGACAACACATTCAATTCGATGCACATCCACGCATTCAGCATCCACAATATTCGCATTCCACATCCTGTTAGTTCCAATCTTCACAACCTTCACATCGGAAACCTGTATCATGTTACTGCACCATACGCGAATTGATGTCATTACGATGCACATGATGTAAAACGAGGTTTGAACGGGGTGAGATGTTACAAGTTCAATCAGAGATCCGGGGTAAGAAGGGAACGAGGGGTTGACAAGGGCAACTACACGACATTGAACTGATTGGTATTATCGCGTTTTGTCCTCAGCTAGAATGGCATCATTCAGCTCATCCAACGGAGCTAGTTCCTTCTTCTCGACAAGATCGAACTGTGTAAGAGCAGTGAGCGAGGGCCACCCTAGAGGTACGGAAAAATTACTTCGTTGATGAACAAGAAAAAGTGACGATAGCTGGTATTCAGATGTGCTGGAATTAGAAGCAACAGAGTCAATACCCTCACACGCACTCGAGAGGGATTGAAATATACCTTCAATTCCGAGGGCACAGATCTGATCGAAATGATTGCTGTAGATATGAGCATAGACGCGGAATAACCTTCGAACGATGGTGCGGACAGTATCCCGGAAATTTCGGGGGAACGGGATGCCTGAGGTTACGATTAGATTCGGAGTCACAGAATCCGAGAGACGATCATCGGTACCTATCTTGTTTGGGAAGACGTTCTCGTCATCCAGGATATTTTGAGCCCAGTTCATCAGAGCATCGACGTACTCTGGAGCTGGAAGCTTGGTGGGCTTCTTGTATTTGATACCGTCTTCCCATAGGTACTCGTACCTTTAGATCAGTTAGGAATGGACATGGAGAATACGGCAGCGTCGCACCGAGGACCTGCGGACATGATCGGACACTAACCCACGGAGCTGAGCTACGAGTAGGACCATCAAAAACCTCAGACGCACCTCTTGGGCTGTACAGAATTCCGTTACAGTACCGTACAACATATTCAGGTGATTGAAGAAGTCAACGGCTGAGTTCGGATGCATGAATCTCGTGTGATCTATACGGTGCAAGTTGGACGCACCATGAACAGCAAGCCATTCGTTCAGATCTTCGCCCTCTGGAAGCTGGACAGCGAGCCTCAAGTTGCCTGATCCCTTGCCGTCGCCGCTAGAATCAGAACGTGATTGGTCCGTGAGGCCGCCTCAATGTCGCCTCACCAGCGTCGCTTCTGCGTATTTGCGCAACTGGTACTGCTTCGTGCCCTCGGGTACGTCCTTGCGAGGTTTGAAGGTGCGCGTCTTTCCTCTACACGATAAGGACCGCGATCCTGCGTGTTGGCTTCATACCTTGAGGGACATGTAGCCGATAACTTACAGACCAAAGAAAGAGGACATCGTGAGGATAGTAGACGAAGTAGAGTGAGTGTCGGCTCCGATGTCCCAAGATGGGCTATTGCCGCCCCAAAGCCAACTTGAAATAACTTTGGCATGATCAACTCGGACAATATTCAAACCAACGACTCTGGCGGTCAAGTCTTGAAAGCTTGACCCACAGACCACACCACATCGAATCCGACAACCTCATCACCCCCACTTTCAAACGACAGCTAGCAATGTTCTCGGTAGGACCGCGAATGTCCGGAGAAACTTTACAAGCAAGTGGCAGTGTCTGTCGCGCGAGGCCAAAACGATGGAAACCTGTAAGCCGGCCCCCTGTCAGATTGCTTTGGTGTGGCAACCATCACCACTCAAACTAACATCGATTCACCCACAAGCTCCCAGCGAAGCAAAGTAGGTGCCTCAGAACTAGTACACATTACGTATAACAAGATACATGGCAACAAACCAGTCAGAAGTAAACGACAGACATTTTCCATCCCTTTTTGAGAGTGAAGTTGTCCAGAGCTTCTTTTGCCGTCGACGCCAGCTCGGCGGATTCGAAAAATACTTGTGCCATCTTGGTCTTGGCACCGGCAGCATTTGGTGTCGGCGACTGCCCTACGTGAGTTGACAAGAAGCCCCGATACCTGTGCGATATCATCAAGCATGGGTGAAAACAAGGTAAGAGTACTCACTGCTGGAAGAGAACTGAAAGGACGTCGTCCGTCACTTCCTGTGGTAAATTCGTGCAGAGTAGACGCGCAGACGGCTGTTGTATAGGCGCGGGCATAGTTGCTTCGGAAAAAGCACAGGTAAGTCGTGAAACACCCTTTGACGGTCCTGCATACCTAGTGGCTTGGGATGCTCTACGTTTTCTTCGTCTTCGTCAATCTCCATTTCCTCGTCGTCGCTGTCGTCCCCTTGTGATTTTTCCCGTTTCGCATCAGGGCGATCGTCGGTAGTGTCATCGTCTCTCTGTCTCTTATCCACAGAAGAGACCGTAAGCTTCCCTATCTGTGCGGCTTCCGGTCGTGCATATGTAGAGGTTGGAGGGACAAAATTGGGATCCTCTCTTCGGGCAGTTGCATATGATTTTGATTTTGCATAGGTGATCCGCTGGATGGGTCGTGTGATCTCGACGCGAGCGACAAGGGAGAAATGTACGAACCATGGGCTTATCATAGAACATCAAGCCTTCGCACGCCCTCATCGCGGTTGTCGCGGCGGTAAGATCAGTGAACACGAGGAACGCCTGTCCTCTCATTTTTGGTGATTTCGAAGCTACGACGTCTATGATTTTTCCATAAGTCGTGAAGAGGGCATAGAGCTGCGAGCGTAGCTCCGCCGTGTCGACCTTGTCATTGAGATTGTTGATGTAGAGCGTCGTGTTTGGCTGCGACTGAGCCATGTTCAGTACTAGTCCTAGTCCGGCGAACGCGTGCAAAGATGAGTTAGTGTCTACATTTGGCAAGCATCTCCCACGGATCTTCAAGTTGACATTTTGATGCCCGCAACGCGCTGAGATTCGTCCCGCCCGCCGTCGAGTTCGTCACCGTCTTTCGCAGTCCTGAGCGCGACACTCGTCCAGCCGACTCTATCTGGCTTGTTTGTCGTTGCCAGGATTCGTTTTGGTCGTGTTTTATTCCAAAAAAACGTGACTGCAAACAAACTCCGCACCCGGAGCCTTGAACGTTCGTTCTCTTCCAAGTCTATGAAATTTTTGACGACGACTTGCTGTGACGCGATCAGATGAACACCTCACAGGTCTCGGAATGGCTCCCATCCTTTCTCGTCCCATTCTTTACGCTGTCATACCCCACCGCCCCGCCTGCAGATCCGGACTCCTTCCACGATTCCCTCTATTATAACACCGGTATCCTCGACGCCTGTCTCATCGTAACGTGTATTGCTGTCATGGCAGTTTTGCGCGACATAACACGCGTCTACGTTATGGAACCATTCGCCAAATGGAAGCTCACCCGTAACTGGGAGAGGTCACAACGCGAAAATATCAAGGCCAAGAGCACTAAAAGTGCCCTGAAAAGCTCTGTCAACGGCTCATTGGTTCCAAACGGCATCGTTAGTCACAAGAACGGAGAACATGCCCCCCTTGCCATGTCGAAAAGGGATGCGCGCCGGATACATAGAAGCATGCTGAGGTTCGCGGAGCAAGGCTGGTCTTTTATATATTATTGCCTAAACTTCATCTTTGGCCTCGTAAGTAGTCTCATTGACGGCATGTCAGTAGACACCGGGGTCTAACGCACTTTTGTTGTAGTATGTGCATCACAATCTCCCCACCCGAGTGTTGGAACCCGTAGATCTGTGGTTGAATTATCCTCACGTCCCGCTGGCTGGTGCTGTCAAGTTTTATTATCTTATCCAGAACGCCTTCTATCTCCACCAGGTGTTAATCCTCAATGCTGAGGCGAGGAGGAAGGATCACTACCAAATGATGGCGCATCATATCATCACCATCGTACTCATGGTTACAAGTTACGCTTACAACTTTACCCGCATTGGGTGCGTTATCATGGTGTTGATGGACTGCTGTGATATCTTTTTACCCGTAAGTGTCTGGAAAATCGAATAATAGACTTGTTCTCACTCGATGTACGCTAGCTTGCCAAGATGTCGCGATACATTGCGCTATATACCCTTTGCGATGCGACGTTTATCATCTTCTTGGTCTCTTGGTTCATCACTCGACACATCCTTTTTGTTGTTGTCATCAAGTCACTTTGGATTGATTCCGTGCACCTTGTCCCCGAGCTGTGGGCACCAGAACGAGGCAACTATTTGTCCCTTCTCACACACAAGATCTTCACTCTTTTGCTGGTTACACTGCAGGTGCGTTGATTGTACTCGTCTACTTGTTGCGTACTCACCGTTACGCGTAGGTGATACAAGTTATTTGGTTTGGGATGATATGCCGCGTTGCGTATCGCGTTGTGACTGGCCAAGGGGCATCTGACGACCGTAGCGATGAAGAGGACGGGTAAGTGTGACGACGTGAACAGTGCCTGCCGAAGCTAACTCTCCGTAGCGGGGCCGACGATGGGAAGGAACAATGATCACGTATTTTGGTAGACTACTCTACATGTGTTGCGCGTTTAATGGTCAAATGCTTGTGCCTTCACATACCTCTTCACATACCTAGAGAGGCACACTTTTTATACCATAAAGCTTTCTGACTCTATTTACGGTCTAAGAGGGGGATTTCCTTTTCGAGAAACGGACGCTTCCTGTGGCTCAGACCTACTCCCGCAGCGAAGCTAACCCTTCCTCGTCCTTGGATCAACTCCGTCCTTATTTACTTCGTATCCACACCGAGACCATGATGGCTGGCTTCATGTCTTTCTTTGGGGGCAGGCGAGACTCCAAACAAGCCGCTCGGGATGCTATCGTCTCTCTGAGGCAGCAGCTCCAAATGATTGAGAAGAAGGAAGACCACCTCCAGAAGAAGATAGACGAGGAGTTGAAGAAGGCAAAGGCGAACGCTGTATCGAATAAAGCGGGTACGCAACCAACAATAAACGTTTGCACCCGCTGAATGACCTGCGCGTCGACCAGTTGCGACTCAGGCCCTGCGTAGGAAGAAGCAGAGCGAAGCGGAGATGGAACGATTGAACGGTCAGCGTTTGCAGCTGGAAAGCCAGATCAACACGCTCGAATCGGCGAACCTCAATCTCGAGACGATGCAAGCCATGAAGAAGGCGTCCGACGTGCTGGAGCAGATTCATGGGCGCATGTTGGTGTGGTTTCAGCGTTTCTTGTCGCTCCGACTGATGCATGCACCCAGGACGTTGAATGATGTGGATGCTACAATGGGGAGGATTGGTGAGCAACGTGATATTGCCGAGGAGATCGCAGGAGCAATATCTGCACCAATCGATCAAACTGACGAGGTAATTACCGCCCTTGGGCAAACACTACAGGCGTTCATGACACTCCGTAGGATCAACTAAGAGAAGAACTGGCTGAGCTTGAGCAAGAACAATTAGACGAGCGTCTGGCCGGTGCGGAACATGTCCCTGTACACATTCCTTCGGGTGCACGGGAAGCGCGTAAGTGTCTAAAAGCATCATCCCTCATAAGCGGATCGTTCACCTTTATTATGCCGACAGCCAAACCAGTTGCCGTGGAGGACGACGAGGAAGCGCAATTGAGAGAATTGCAGGCTAGCTTGGCCATCTAATGCCTTGGGGTAATGTTGCGTTATACTCTTGGTTTGACCGGTCATGTGTCTGGATAGCATGCCTCGCCATCTAGTACCAATATCCCATCACCTCCATTTAATAACGTCATCCACTTTGAGCTCATTGCTGACTTCGAGGCAAGTGGGTAGTGTACAGGATAATCAGTATTAAATTATGCAGTGATGGTCACTAGACTATGAGTGCAATGGGGAATGCCAGTGCATGCAAGAAGGGAATGTGTAGGGGAATGTGTAGGCAAATATGCAAATGATGAAAGTGCTATGCGGTCTTTGATAATCGGGCGTGATGAGAGATTCAAACATTAAGCAGTAGTCATGAAGAGAAGCCACGAAGTCCCAGAACTCTACGCACGTCAGAGGTAAAGCGCAAAGAATCGAGGATTGGTAGCAAATCAAGGAGTGCTTCGTCATGCGGATCGTGGGTCCATCCCTCTATGGGTATACCGTTCGCTGTCATGATCGGATCAAACAATGGCCAAAGGTCTATGTTTGAGCAATACTAACCTTCATTGACACGGTAGCTGATTGGTGAGTTGTCGACGAGGCAAACACGTGAGAGGTCTTGCTCAATGATAGATAGATCCTTGGTATATGAGCCATTTGGGAGCAACGTGCAGGACTGGGAAAGACTTTGAAAGGGGAGACGATGCCAAGGTTGGACAACGTACCTCCCGAAAGAACCGACGGGCTAGGATGCCACGTCCAGCGTCTAACCAGTCGATGACCGGATCCGCATACTCTTGCATTGAGGCGGTAAACACGACCAGGGTGTACCATCCAGAAACCTAAAATAGGTAACTAGGTTAACATTGCGGGAAAGGCACCTGGAACACTAAAATCTACCTTGCGAAGAAAATAGTCCACAAAGGGACGTTTATAAACATGGTACAACGTACTCCGACCACCGAGGACTACTTCGACTGTATGGCCCTTATTGCGCCTTCCAAAACCGAGGAGACCAAATCCGCCAGAGGAGAAGGATATAGGCTTTGACGTCGAATGTATGAGCGTCTCGTCCAAATCAAGTACGAGAGTCTTTGGAAGATGAAAGGGTGTCTTATGAGCTGGCAAAGGAGGGGTGGTTTCTCTGGCAGCTTCGGTTCGTGGGAGCGGATCTTGCGTTGATATCGATGGATATGAGGAACCAGGAATGGGTGATGGGGGAGGAGTGGGAAGGGAACCCGTCTCTGAGCGGGGATTAATTCCGCACACGAGTTGGGATGGGTCATCTAGAGGTAGCGGACGGGTCAAGAAGGAAGATGGTGAGTGTTGGGTTGCTGGTGGAACAGTGCGGGGATCGTCCTTGTTTGCGTCCTGTAGGTTCTGATGATCGAGCTGGATGACTACGAGCTTGTTACTGTTTCCATCGATTTCTCCAGGTATCCAAGAGGCCCATGTGGCGCATATTGTGTTCCAGACAATGACGATGACGCGAACGAAGAAGAGACGTCTGAGAGTGCTCCTGAATCTGAGAGTGAGTGGTAATCTGATGGCTGGATCAGAGACGGATGGCTTTGCGAAAGGAATTGGCAAGAAACCAGAGGGAGAGGAGTAGGAGCGCCTTGGACGAGCGGGACGGAAGGGGTGCGCAGCGTCTGGGGCAGTTCGCGTGAGAGACGTGCCAGCGTCGGAGCCACGACGTCTCGGGGATGGTGGCTTTGAGTCGACTGGTGTTGAAGGGGGAGGGCGGGGGAAGATGAGGATGTCGAGTTGACGGGACAGCAGCGCAAGCGAATTCATGGGGAGAGAGAGAGAGAGCTTGGAGTAATTGTCCCACGTGACACTACAATATATCTAAACCCCTCCTCCCCTTCTTCTTCTTCCAACTCTCTGTTCAGCGCACGCAGTTTCTACCTGAATAACCAGCTCATCGCAATCGCGCTGCCAGAACATGCGACGCATATCCCATACGAGTACTGGTATGTCGGTCCCCAGCTCGATGGCCACACATATCTGTCATCCTCCTTAGTGCCGCCCCAACAACTTAGCGATGGACTTACGACCCTGCAATATTCCCCAACTGCGAGAACCCGTTGATAAGCGACGGACACACTGCCCGTTTCGACGGCGGACGCGGGAATGAATTATTCATCCACGCATACATCACCACAAACCCTGCATACGATTGTACCATGAGGAACCTGTCTCAGTGCGTTTTCAGCGCAATATCCCCGAAATGAGCGCATGTCCCTTACAGCGACACGTAACGCGCCGCAGTATTCATGGTACTGATGGCGATGATAAAACCAACGATACCCGCCACATACGAGCTGATCATATGATAGAAGCGCTCTTGCTTCCTATCCACCATTCGGCGATCATTTGTCAGATGGCTTATATCACTTCCAATCAAGATTTTGACCTCGATAACCAGAATGCCACAATCACCGTGAAAACGAAGGGGGGTGCAACCAACAAAAGGGTCACCGTAGGATTGTAGCTAAGCGTGGCGCTCAGCGTTGGAAAGTAGGCATTGAAAGACAGTGCAGTGACTTGAGCTGTCATCGCAAGTGCGAACAACCATACTTTCCAATCCGTCACGGCAAGGTACAATCCATGTCCCCTTCCCCCTGTTTCGGTCTCACCCTGGTCACCGACGCCCACGTCCTCCTTCATACGCCTCAGAGCGACTCAGACGGACATGTCTTCCAGCAAGTAACTTTTGAGAAAAAAAATTCACCTCCACGCTGCATGGCCGAGGGCGCCATTCATACCCCCTAAAATCCCGGAGGCAAGTAAGGCCCCAAACGCATTACTTATGATGTTCCTACAGTTTAAGATTGCGGTACGCAGACCTATTTCATCCCGCTTGTACCTATCATCGATGTTTATTTGAATCGCAGTAGCAATCTAACCGACCACTTTGAGATCAAGAAGAGGGCACCGGGAAAAAATGCTGCCTCCACGAAACCGAGGAAAAACCGCGTAAGCAAAGCACCTGTGAAATTGAAACGTGTAAAATTCAAGCTGGAATCCTTGCCCGAGGGGTTACATGAATGACCCACTTTGTGGTGACACCCGTCAGAGTGGATATGACACCCCAGACGATCATACAGCCAGGTAAGTAAAGGGACGGTTTGCCAATGTAATTTAAGAACATGTTACTGGAACATCCTCAGTGATGCGTATTCAATAAGCATCTGATAATACTGCTCACGAAGGGATCTGCATGATAATATAGCCCACGTATAGGATGGACAACAAAGTCGCGAACTGCTTGTCATTAAGGTGAAGGTCGGTCGTGAGCCCTCGTGCCCGGGCGGCACTGATTCACATGATTGAGAATTTGTTTAGCCTCGGTGGTGTAGTACACATACCCAGCATTGTTTCTGTCGATCTGCCCTCAACGTTAGTCCGACTCTCGAATGAGAAAGTGATGGGTGAGTTTACGTAGTTCAGAATGTAGATCACGACCAGGATGGACATTCGGAGGTCAAGCTTCCACAAGAGCTTGCGCTCAAGCGTTGTGCGTGCTTCTTTGCCACCGAATTCGACGTCCGGATCGTCGCAAGTGAATCCATTCGCCTTGAAATCCGGGTCCTTTTCTTCGATGGGGAGTGACCTCTCTGCCCGAATCGCGGACATAGCAAGACGAGCTGACGGGAAATACTCTTTTTATCCAAGTTGAGTAACGGCTAGTCGTAAGACTCGCGTTTCCGGACCGGGGGAGAACCTACACTCAGCAAGTAGGCAAAGACTCCAGAGTCTCAAGTCGTCATTCAACCCATACTTTTCAAGTTGGGACATCAAACACTGTAGATTGTCTGATCATGGCGTTGCGAAGATTTTTGCGGAGGTAACTAACGGTGACGCACTGCCAGCCCTGTCAGTGCCAGTGATGCGAGCCTTTGAATGCCGAATGGACGTGTGTAAAAGGCGCACGTCCGTCACGGTAGACCATTGAAATATTGACACATGACAGGAGCCTTTTTGTTTCATATAATCTTTCCCGCGGTGATCTTTCGCTACATACTTATGGATAGAACTAAGCTTTAGCCTCTAGTTTCTCGAACGACTTGAAGGATATCTGAGATGACTGCATCCTCACGTCCTGCCCTCCAAACGCCGGTCAACTTTCCGCTCCATCTAGTGCCTTTGCCTCCCCCTTTAACGTTGAGCTTCTCCTTAAGCAGTCCCCCTGCTTCCTTCACCTGTTTCTCATCCGAGCCAAGTATCATTAAAACACTGGTTTCGGTAACACTCTGAGCGGACGGCGTGGAAGATAGGACGAGGAGGTACCGGCTGTCAGCACCGGCAGCACCTGTGAATGCAGTTGCTACGGCGGATAAAAATCCAAGTGGGTTGACGGAATCGTCCACTCGATGCACATGTTTCAAGAACACCGAGCCCGACGATTGTCCCATTTCTTCTATGACGCCCCTTGCGATATACTTTGCAAGTTCGGACTCTAGATCGTCGACCCGCTTCTCGGCTCTCTTGCGCTCGTCTATCACCTGCTCCACACGAGCTGGAACCTGAGGAGCCCCACAGCTGAGAGTCGTTGAAGTCGCTGTGAGTTGCTTGTTCGTATTGGTCAGATACTCGATGAGCCGTGGCCCTGCAAAGAAGTAGAGTCTAGCAGAAGTGGTGTTGGAACGGGCCAGAGTCTCTGTCTGAGGAACCAGGAAGAGTTGAAGGTTGTGCAAACTGGGCCAGTGAGTGCCGCAACAGCTGCGCAATGTGTTCCATTGGTGCCATCATCTCGGACAGTACGCTCAAGGACATACGGATTACGATCGATACGGTCAATAACCACGACCCTCATAATCCCGCCAGTATAATCGGCAGGAATCGCTTTAGCGAAACCACGCGAATAGTCTTCTAGCTTCTCCGGTTCGCTCGGGTTTTCCATCTCCTGGACCTCTATATGAATTGTGCGTCCTTCAAAGACATATCGATTAGCTGTAGTCTGAATACTTTGTATTTCATCGCTGGTCATGCTTCTGGATAGTTCGATGTAGCATGGAGCAGGTGGATCCGTCAACGACCAAGATAGCGTCTGGATGTTGAGTCGATCCTCGAGCACAGCGGACAACAGGTGTTGAGAAGTGTGCATAGTCATCTGCATCGGAGAGCGTGTCACCATAACGAATTCTACATAGTAAATCGTATACACTTACATGATCATACCTGCGGTCCCAGTCAGCGTCTCCGAGCTTGACCAAGAGCTTAGTTCCTACTGCAAAATGGAGACTGTCCGCTTCTGCATCTTCTATTTGTACATAGTGGACAGCATATCCACCATGACGCCTCGCTTGCAGAACCTTCCAAACCCTCTTGTTGACAGTTTGGATCAATCCAGTGTCCGAAGGCTGGCCACCGCCTTCTGGGAACACGATAGTATCGTGTAGAATAACTTCGAGGATGGGAGTTCTTGGTGCCGTAGATGCAGTGTCCTTCTTTCCCTTTCTTCCACTTGGCGCCGGATGTGTCTGTGAGACCCGGCAGCTCACCACGGTGGTCAACAGCTCGCGGAGGAGAGGGTCACCTTGGGGATCAGTCTGACTTATGGTAAACTTGTTCTATTCGATGCCTTACGTTGACATGCCAATAGGCCAACAGGGATAGAGAACTGGGGATCGGATGGGATCTGGAGTGTGGGGGAGACGACCCTGTGATATGTAGAAGGTGTGGCAGAAGGTGATAGCAAAATCGCTGCGGCCGACATTCCCGTGAGGATGATGGATGTGATGACGAATGAGCATGGACTCTTCGCCCTAATGTTTGGTTCAGTGGTATCACACGACCTCCGTTCTGATTCCACGGCCCTCTGGGAACCAGCCGTCGTTGGTAGTTGTTGTACTATCTTACTCGTTTGCACACTGTGTGTCTATCCTTTGACTTTCAACGTCTGGGCGAGGGCCCCCATTGGCAGGTTGGAGTTGCGACTGTTGAACTCGAAGCTAGCCGCGGCTTGAAAAGAGGAGCATTAAGAGTTTCCCCCACGACCTATTGGACGCCCCCGCACTGGCAAAGGAGAGGAATTCAAGAGCTGCATTATCTAAGCAATCAAACTCGAACCTCAGTAGCCCGTGGGCTCGACTCGGACTACAAGACCTATACCGTCCGAGTCCTGGTTATTTGCATCAAGATGATGTTCTTTTCTCCAGACGACAGACTCCTGGATGGTAACAAGCCAGCGGTCGATTATGGCACATCCTCGCAACCAGGGCCCCACAATGAAGAAACCTTCGGTGACACAGAGAGACGCAGGGACATCGAAAAGGCACTTCTTCGCAAGCTGGACCTCCGCACCGCTTTTCTCGTCTTGATGTATATCATGAATTATGTGAGTGAACTTTGAACATCTTGAATGCCCCATCGTACGTGCGTCGTTGAAACTCAACCATTTCCATGATAAGATGGACCGAAATAACGTAGCGTGAGTTATACGTCAATCAATTACAATAGTTATAGACATGATGTGTTTTACTAGGGCCGCCCGACTTAAGGGCCTGGAAGAGGATCTTCGTATGTCCGGGACCCGATTTAACACTCTGATCAGCATCCTGTACGTTGGTTACGTGCTGATGCAAACACCTTCGTGAGTTTCAACCTCACCAAATACGAAGATATCTTGAGTATCGCTTCAAAGCAACTGGTTCCTTAGTCAAATTGCGAAGCCTTCTGTGTACCTTTCTGGTGGTATGTCACTATGGGGGGTAATATCATTCGGTACTGGCATCTCTCAGAGGTCTGCATTTGTATTGATCTCGTAGGTCATCCATGTTGACAGACTATTTCCAGTTACCATTCAGCCCTTATCTCGCGTTTCTTACTAGGGTTTTGTGGAGGCCACGTTTTTTCCTGGAGCTCTTTTCCTTCTTTCCACGTGGTATTTTTATTTTTCGATGGTCTGACATGTCGTTTATCCGTCCTTTTCTGCGACGAAAGGTACACCCGTAATGAACTCGGGCTGAGGATGGCAATTCTCATTTGCGGAAGTTCTGTCAGCAATGCCTTTGGCTCACTCGTTGCATCCGGCATCCTCTCTCTAATGGACGGTGCATTAGGTATTCCCGCATGGAGGTGATGAAAATCCACACTACTACTGGCCTCTATATGCTTGCTTATTTTTTTCTAGGTGGCTCTTTTTCGTTGAGGGCGCTCTTACTCTCGTTATCTCTACTGTTGCACTTTTCATCATCCCAGACTTCCCTTCGTCTCCCGCCAGCTGGCTTACACACGAAGAACACCTTCTCGCACGTCTTCGAATGGAAGAGGATTTACGTGACCTCGAGCGAGATCAGCTCAGGCAGGTGAACGAATCTGGTTTACAGTATTTACTGTCAGATTACAAGATCTGGTGGCTAGGTATGGCACTGTCCAGCATGATTGTTGCTCTTTCATTCGGGAACTTCTTTCCTACACTGTGTGCAACCATGGGCTTCAGCCCAACCATCACTCTTGTGCTGTGTGCACCTCCCTGGCTGGCGGGGACAATTACATCTTTTCTTGTGACAAGGTTTTTCGTGGTCTTTGATATAACGTTTCGTACAGTCCTTGACTTTTCTTTCCCCACAGACACTCGGATTCTAGTGGTGATAGGTTCTGGCATATCACTGGCCCTATGATGATGGGTGTCATTGGATTTATGATTGCAATCTCAACGATGGATACTGCGATCCGTTATGTTTCATTGTACGACATTCGTCTTTCTGGGGCGACAAGTCTTTACTTTTTTTCTAGCTTTCTTATGACCCAAGCGTCTGTTGCCTATGTGGTGTTGATGACCTGGGTAAGCAATTCCATTCCTGAATCATCCAAACGCGCTGTCGGAATTGCTTTCGTCAACACGCTTGCGTCACTTGGGAATGTGGCGGCCTCGTAAGTGCTCCAGCTCATTACAATGGGAAGTAGCGATACAATGAATTCTTGTGTCAGATACATCTGGCCATCATCCTGGGGCCCCACATACTTCAATTCCTATTTCATATGTATCATGACGAGCTTGTTGAGCATTGCCATGTGTTTGGCTTTATCGATTACATCTCGCACACCTGAATAAGAAGGCAAAGGCGATGGAAGATGTTTCCGGGTTACCGAAAGGTTTTAGATACTTGCTTTAGCGCGCCTTCATGGCTCCGTACTGCAGTCATCGTCCTAGCTATGATATTACTCCGTGGCTCACTGCCACAAACTGCCGAGAGCACCCACGGTCGGGCCGCTGAAGCGCTGACAGAAGCAACCAGCTTTCGTTTTGATCACACCGAACTCCTGACATACAAACCACTGGACCTTGCTGCATCCTCCTCAAACTTGTGGCAATTTCCGTTCGCATGGCATACAGAGTATACGAAGGCGTTAGTTACTCCAGTCTACGTGGGTTCCTATGCTCAGCCTCTGGTTTTCGGTTCACTGAAGTTTTGTGCGTTGGGAACTTATAAAGCTGTGGACTCAAGGGGCTCTGAGGACGCTGCCGCATCGGAACTAAACCATGATGAAGACACCCTCCGTGACGCGGTGCTATGCTTGTCTCAAGAGACTCGGGAACTCGTAGAAAAGAGCCTCTTGAAGAAACTGGACACTCGGATGTCGATCTTAGTGTTAATATACATTCTAAACTTTGTGAGTTATTTGTACGTCTGTCTCTTGTTCATGTGACAGACGACGACTTAGATGGATCGTAACAATGCTGCGTGAGTTATTCCTTGGATGACATCAACGTGATCCGGGAATCTTTCCCTCTCCCAAAGTGCGGCGAGACTTCGGGGTTTTGAGGAAGATCTTCATTTGCAAGGACAGCAATTCAACAATATCTTGAGTGCCTTATACGTAGGCTATATCCTCATGCAAGTGCCTTCGTAAGTCGTCGTTCCTGTTCTCTCTACAACGAACAAACGTGTCCTGGACTGGCAGTAATATGTTTCTAAACCATACCGGGAGACCTTCTATATATCTCCCAGGGTGCATGGTGGTCTGGGGCATTATATCTGTTCTTACAGGTAATAGTGCACGATATCGATCTTCACCTATCTGAGCGATTTTCATTCAGGCACAACAACCACGTAAATTTCGTGTTTCTCTGCATTGATCTATCTGAGGCAATCCCCGTGAAGATATACCAGTGCTCTCCTTACACGATTCTTCATTGGACTTGTCGAAGCTGCATTTTTTCCTGGAGCTTTATTCCTTCTCTCTAAATGGCAAGCCATCCATGCACTCAGCCTCGCGACGTTACTGATCGTCGGACAGGTATAGACGTAGGGAGTTAGGAACGAGGACTGCCATGTTATCATGCGGTATCGTGATCAGCAATGCGTTCGGCTCCCTGATAGCATCTGCGATTCTCGATTCGATGGATGGTGTTTTAGGATATGCAGCATGGAGGTATTCTCACACTCAACCCTTCGGAGTCACTCATAATGTACTCACCTTTTGTAGGTGGTTATTCTACATCGAGGGGACACTCACCGTGATTGTTGCCCTCAGCGCAATCTTTGTATTGCCTGATTTCCCATCGTCGCCATCTCCGTGGCTCACACCTCAAGAGCGTGCTCTGGCACGACTACGGATTGAGGAAGATGGTTTGGTTGATGGAGAGGAAACAGACAATATGAAAAAGCAGGCAACCGGGTTAATATTAGCGCTGTCAGACTGGAAGGTTTGGTGGCTTTGCATTGCACTGACAAGCATGGTTGTTTCACTATCATTTAATATGTTCTTCCCCACGTTGTGCGCAACCATGGGATATAACCCAACAATAACTCTTCTTCTATGCTCACCACCTTGGGCATTCGCTACGTTCGTGGGGTTCAAATTGTCAAGGTGACTCTGCACAAACCTGCGATCCTGAAAGCCATCACTAACAAATTTGTAGACACTCTGATTTGCGTGGAGAGCGCTTTTTCCACTCTGCCCTGTCTTTACTCTTGGGTATTCTTGGATTTTCCATGGCAATATTGAGCATGAACATAGTGATCCGTTACATATCGTTGTAAGTGGCGTTCTCAGTACCTGGTTTCGTCTCTTATGATGCGTCTTCAAAGATTTCTTATGGCTCAGTCGTTCGCCGGCTGGATCATTCTTTGGGCCTGGGTCAGTAACTCTATACCACGACCTCCTGTCAAACGCGCCGTGGCTCTTGCTTTCATCAATTCATTCTCATCGCTCGGTAATGTGATCGGCTCGTGAGTAATTCCTGAGCTATGCGTCTGCCAAGTCTCACATCCTCACAGCTATATTTGGCCGTCTGCATGGGGACCTTCCTATGCGAAATCGTTCGCAATCTGCATCGTGACAAGTGCCTTGTGCATCCTGATGTCGTGGGTCTTTAGACAACACTTGGCCCGCCTAAATCGGGAGCTGGAAGCAGAAGATGCCATGATCGATCGTCCCAAAGGATTCCGGTACTTGCTCTGAGTTCGATAGTGGACTTCCACTACGAGACGAGAAAGGCCCTTAGCTTTGCGTACATAAATACTGCCTTCAGGCTTCTATAAAGCTTCCCTAGTGCGTCGTGCACGCGAAGACATTGCAGAGAAAGAAATCCTACCCCAGGAATTCTGGACTCGATATCTGCCTGAGTGTTCCGTACCGACTGGTTGAGTGTCCAACTCGTACTAGCAGGAGCTTGTCAGTCAGTGAGAACTGGGTATTCTCGTCGGATCGATACCAGTGTGTGGCATGAACCTCCCAGGTGACCTGTTCGTGTCCACAGACTTATAAACAAACCCATGGTATCTGATATGGCATCTTTGCTTCCTTCCGACATTTCCTGGCCATGAGCGCCATCAGCACTCTTGCATCAGGGTGGCAGTTTAGTCAAGTAGGCGGAGGACATGGAACGGCCGATGGCGAATGGCTGTCAGTCTCCGAATTCCCTACAACAGTGCATGTGGAACTATTGAAATCCAAGAGAATCCCGGATCCGGTGAGATTTCGCGGTAGGCGTTGTGCGGGATGATGTACTGATCGATCTCCATCAAGTTTCTCGGCCTGAATGAGTGGGAAGTCCAATGTGATTACTGCCATCTACAGCTAATTTGTCAACCCGTCACCACCGCTAACTCCTTCAATGCGACACAGGGATCGGGGAAACCGATTGGGCATTCAAGAACACGTTCATCGTCTCTGAGAAGGACCTCACTGCAGCCAATGTAGACCTTGTTTTCGAAGGCCTTGACACGTTTGCCAGCGTCACATTGGCAAGTACATATTCCGAACTTGATTTCAAAATTATCTCTGATATCGATGGAATGACTAGAACGGTCAACATATCCTCAAGTACGTACATATAGCTGTGTCGACCTATGGTCTCAAACATTGGTTAGCACCGAGAATCAGTTCATCGCATACAGGGCACGCGTCAAGTCTCTCCTAAAAGCTGGCGTGAACGATCTGCTTATCACCTTTGCCAGCGCATTCAAGAAGGTGACGCACGCATTCCTCATTCCACTCGACCGTTGCTTCACAAAGCACTAGGGCAGAGCAATAGAGAAAGTTCACGGCAAATTCCACCTGTGGAATGGTGATTCCAGTCGCCTGCATGTGCGCAAGGCGCAGTACAAGTAAATCTTTCTAGTTGTCCTTTTCAACGAAATTTCTGACAGAAGCACTAGTTATGGTTGGGATTGGGGTCCAGTTTTGATGACCGTTGGACCCTGGAAACTTGTCAAACTCCACACCTATGATGTTTATCTCGCAGATGTCGACATCAGGAGTGTAGTTTCGGAAGCATTGGATGTGACAATCTCTGTCGAATTGTTACTGTCGGGCAGTATCTCCGGTTCAGCATCCATCACTCTGAAGAATCCCCAGGGTGGCATAGTTGACACGAAGAACATCGAGGTTCAGTCTGGAAAAGCTCGTACAGAATTCATATTCCCTCGCGGAGAGCTGCAACTCTGGTACCCTGTTCATTATGGAGAGCAACCGCTTTACGACATCGTAGTCGCCGTTCACGATACCGTGAGTATCGATGGTTTAAGCAATCGATATTATTGACCCATACGCGCCTCAGACTGGCCAAACCCTCGATTCAAAGACAGAACGAGTCGCTTTTCGTCGCGTCCGTGTAGTCGAAGAGCCTCTCGTAGATCAACCAGGGAAGAGTTTCCTGTTCGAAGTCAACAACATCAGGATCTTTTGTGGCGGATCCAACTGGATACCCGCAGATTCATTTCTTACGACGTCGGTTATTCCTCTTTAGTGTGACGTGTGGCTGATTTGGGTCGGTTGTAGGGTAACGCCAGAGAGATACCGCGCGTGGTTGCAGCTCCTAGTCGATGGGAATCAGAATATGATTCGAGTCTGGGGAGGCGGTATCTACGAACCAGACACCTTTTACGAGATCTGTGATGGTGGGTTCCGACATGATGTTTGCTATCAAGAGCGGTTGACTCAACCAGAGCCTTCGCAGAACTCGGCAGTAAGTTTGGTCACAACTTGAGGGGAAACATTTCCTTATAGTGTTCTACCAGTCCTCGTCTGGCAAGACTTCATGTTTGGATGTGGTCAAGTGCGCTCTCACAGATCGCCCTCTTGCTTGGATACTGACGTAGACCTGTCTTACTAGTACCCGGCATATGACTCTTTTCTCAAGCTTGTCGAAATCGAAGCAGAGCAAAACGTGAAAAGACTCCGCCATCACCCATCAATTGTTATTTTTGGTCGGTCTTCGTCCATTGAAATGTCGTGTTGGCCAGCACACTGACCGCAGCATCGCGACAGCTGGCAACAATGAGGATTACCAGCTTGCGGAATCTATCAATATCGTTGATTATTCTGATGAAACCTCCGATTTTCGGAAGACCAAGTTCCCAGCGCGCTTTATCTATGAACGCACCTTGCCTTCCATTGTTGGCAAGTTCTGTGATATCCACTATCACAGAAGCTCACCGTACAGCGCGCCTGGGGTGGTTACCACAGATAAGACCCTCGGCGATTTACACCAATGTGAGCAAAATTAACGATTTGCGGCGGCCCACCTGATACCCTGATCAGGGAACGTCTGGCATGGATCCCAGGAATCCTGGCACAATTGGGACATACTTGCCGGACGCTTTGTGTCGGAATTTGGGATGTAGGCATTTTGTTGACCCGGTGTGTTGGGCGATACCTTACTTTCTGGCAGGGAGGGTTATCCGAACATGCGAACCGTTGACCATTGGCTCGGTGGAGACCGGACAGAACGATATCCTCAATCTCGGTATGTTGGAAACAATGATCATCGTACTGAGTCTGACACGATCTCGATAGGGTGAATAGTAACCATAACAAGGCCAGTGGGTTCGAACGGCGACTTGAGGTGACTTCATTGACATGACAGGTATATTTTCTGCTCACTGGACCATCAATAGCTCTATCTCGTCGAGAATTTCAAACATGCGTTTGATATGGAAAGGTGTGTTGTTCAGCACACTTTTGGCGAATGCTGAGAGGTTCCCACACAGCTACGCGTACTCCACACAAATCATGCAAGCAGAGACTCTTGCATCGGCATATCGCGTGTGGAGACGTAATTGGCGTGGAAAAGGGAGAGAGCACACTGCTGGTGCCTTGGTGTGGCAGGTGAGCGATCTCGAGGCATGCTGAGTGTTGTCTTCCATACGCTACTGACCCCTATTCAGCTCAATGACTGCTGGCCGACGACATCGTGGGCAATCATTGATTACTTCTTGCGGCCCAAACCCGCTTATTTCGCCATCGCGCGTGAATTACGCCATTTCACAGTAGGCGTGGCGCGCAAGGAAACCAAGACGTTTTCCGACGAACTCTCTGCCGCTGATTTCGAAATCGAGACTCTTTTAGAAATTTGGGGGACGAACAGCACCCTCACGGAGAAGAAAGCTCGCCTGGAGGTTGCATTGTTCGAGCTAGATTCCGACTGGACACACCGATTTGTCAAAGACATCGTATTGCAAGCAAACTCGAGTACCGAGCTGTACTCTGGCCCGCTTCCTGGTCAGCCCGTCCGCACCAAGCTGAGCCAGGTTCCGCGTGTACTCGTTGCTTCCGCTCGTCTACTCGACGAATATGGAACTGTTCTGGGGCGCTGCTCAAATTGGTAGGTTAAGATCTGTACAGGATGTCTGCTTATCAGCCTCTTACATCATGGCGTAGGCCGGAACCTTTCAAATTTATCAAGTTCCCCGCTATCAAGGATCTGGGGTTGGTTGTTCAAATAGGTGATGATGGAGAATCTGTTCATCTTTCTGCCAAGAAACCTGTGAAAGGTATTGTTCTGGACGTTGAGGGTGAGGATGTGAAATGGGGTGATCAGGCGATTGATCTTGTCCCGGGAGATCCCCAGTTCATTAAAGCTGTTGGCCTGAATGGTAGAGAGGTCAAGGCCAGGTTCCTGGGCGATGGCACTGCATGAAAGCGATGCATGACGATGTTGTATGATAAACTACTGAAGTCGGAGTTGTACGGGCTCAATTGTGTTCCTGTGGTGCGACCAGTGTGGCAAGTTGAAAGTAAAATCCATTATTATTAACCACCAGGGAAGACGCCTATAGTTCGTAAACAGCCAAAATCCCAGGGAACAAAAAAGCCAACGTAAATTTACAAACAGTACCGCCTAAGTACTGCAAGACAGGAATGCAGGAAAGGAGATTATTCGGACAGTCTATATCTGATTTGGAGACGGCATGTGCTAGGGAGGGAAATAGACCTAAATACGGATAATGCAAGTCAACAGACGCACAGCAATGTAGGAGGAGAACCCTTTCAGAGAGGATAGGATATTGCAGGGTAGGGGTAACTCAGTAGCATATCTTGAGATAACTGAGGGGAACATGTGACCGAGGATATGTCACATAACGACACATTTGCTCGCTTCCGGCTGGTCGGGTTGACTATGTGGCGAACGTTTCTCGATCTCAGCAAGACAGAGTTCGAAAACCTTGCCTAGAAGGGTGTTTCAGATGGGTAGAGCGAACAACAATTAGGTATACGTACCGACGTTGACGTTGTTCTTTGCACTGGTTTCCACCCACGCGGCCTTGTTGGATTTGGCAAGCTCTTCCCCTTCGTTGGCCTGAACCTGTCTGCTATTTGGACTATAAGGATGAACGGCGTCGACAAAGCAGTTGACATAGCAAGGCGTGTCGCCATGCAAAGGATGTAGTAACATACCTGGATTGTAAATCAGTCTTTGCGCCCACTATCACGCATGGTATGTCATTCTTTCCACAGAAATCGAGAATCTTGTCATAGACGATCTTGACCATCTCAAAAGACCTTCTGGAAGTGACCGAGTACACTAGAACGTAGCCATGTATGCCGATGGCGTGCTTGGAATTGAGAATCGAGTATTCGTCCTGATGGGAAACGGTTCAGCTGCAGGGGCGCGTGATCAAGAAAAGCCACCAACCTGACCAGCGGTGTCGATGATGTCACAATCGTATTCGACGCCCTGGTAGACGACGCCTTTGGAAAAGGTGCTCTCGATGGTCGGATAGTAAGCTTCTACAAAGTGATTTTCTATAAACTGGATAACGAGGGAAGATTTTCCTGGCGACCGGGAGGTGTGAGGGCAGAACGGATGGGGGTGAAAGCAGCCTACCGACTGAGCGGGAGCCGAGGACAGCAATTTTTCTCTTCCTCATTGTGTTGGCAGCCATATCGGAAGTGGAGGAAGAGAGAGAGGAGGAAAGACTGAAGGAGAAGAAGAAAAGAAAGAGAACACAGAATGATGGCGGTGACCGTGTCTGGCCGAAAAATGCAACTTGCGGCAACGCTCGTTTACCGAGACGTTTGAGTGGACAGCAGATGCCAGCGCTGCTCACGGAAACAACTGGTTGTGGGTGGAGACAGTCAAGACGGAGGATGTTAGATACGCCAGAATAGCCCCATTTTCAAGTACTTATGCAGGGTCTCGAACGGTGCCACGCGACATTTTTTCAGGAACCTGTCCAGTGTCGATGGCCTCATGAAAGAGTAATAACAGTGGCTTCTATAACGTTGTTGGTGTCACTCGAATGTCTTGTGATGCCTACACGGCGTGTGAGCTCGACAGCGTATGGAGTAAACCCTGGCGAGAACCAACAGCCACTCCAAATCCACCCTTACCACTCAATCAGCAGCCATGCATACTAGCAGTGCAAGATAAGACCGGGTCGAACATGGACCTGATATAGCATCGGTGTAAATGCGATGTTTGCAGAATCTCCCGCACAAGTCGGATGGGCTCTAATGCCCAACCCGGCCCTGTTGGTGGTGACGCAGTCCTGTGAAACCCGCGGGCGAATTCACCACACTGACTCGTAAACCCTGCTCAAGAAGGGAACGACACGTTCTCAAGGTGGACTAAAAGCTGACTGTTCTGGGAAAACCAACACGTGGCTCGGTACCCGTGATCATTCGGCTAGCGCTGCTGGTGAAGTAAACACCAAGGTTAGCCGAATACAAATACTCCTGACTTGATACAGACTCACAGCCTCGTCCAAATTCATGCAGCGATGCCACGGACTCGCCTCGGCTGTAGCCTCTGGCGACCCAACCGGAAGCAATTTTCCAGCATCTATCCAGGCTGCCTGTCAAGGCTGTGGTAAGGTCCTGACAAGCACGCCCCTCGGGAGAATGGTATCTGTCGGCTTTTGGGTGTCGAACAAACTCGACCGATGAGGGCATGGCCACATAAAGGTTGGCATATCACCGTCGGACTCGATGCAGTGCCAGAAGACGTGTTCGATCGGATTCAAGGATGATAAAAGGAACAGTCCACTTTCTGAAGCACAAGCTAGACAGCAAACATCGCCAACCATGACAAGACAAACTAGCATCAAACATATATTCTGCTGTCACATGACGTGGCCCATTCACGTGACATTTCACGCGTTCGAGTTGACATCGCGACCATATCTTGTTCAACTAAGCGTTCGACCGCTTCAGAGCTCATCAACTCATTAGCCGTCCCTGTCATTGAAAGTAGCGCACGATGCCCTCTACTTCCACCCCAAGTGATTCTCCCATATCTGCTCCGATCCAGCCAATGCATAATCCGTCGCAAGCAGCGCATATCGTCGTTCCACAGGCAC